>JBCEWB010266294.1:0-23034 GCA_039654565.1 Peronia peronii
AGTTTCCCTGAAGATACTCCTGGACAAGCAGTGTCAGAATTGGCAAGAATCATGCTGTCTAGGAGAAACATAAATCAGGCCACAAGAAAATCAAAGCCAGTAGCTATGAGCATTGATGTGGATAATTTCAAAAGAAAAATGTATCCGAAAATGGGCTCCAGTCAGGACTATCGTAAACAGCCCAAGAAAAAACAGAACATGCCAGTTGATGAAGCAGACATTGAGAATTTTAAATTGAAATTTCATCCTGGTCGGATCAGCAATCGAGAAAATTGTTCGAATAAGAAATCTGCAGTTAAAAATTTTTTTAAAAGAGGCCAGAAGGAAAATGGGCATGTTGAAGAAAACTTAACAAAGGAAACCAGTGATAGCAAAGGAACTGTAAACCCAAAACCTAAGAAACGTTTTCTTTGTGAAGTGTGCTGTGCAATGTTTAAAACATCAACTAATTTGAAAGAACATGTGAAAATTCATTCCAGTGTGAAGGAGTATAAATGTCCTCAGTGTGATTATGCATGTCATAGAGAGAGAAATTTAAAAACGCATATGCTTACCCATGAAGACAAAAAACCCATTCAGTGTCCTAAATGTGATTATACCTGCATTCAGAATTTCCAGTTGAAGGCACATCTGCTTCTCCATGAAACTGAAACTCCATTCCGTTGCAGTCTGTGCAATGCCACATACAAGAAAGAAGCGGGCTTAAAAGTGCACATGCTTACCCATCAGAATGTACACAAATTTCAGTGCAAGGAATGCAAATATGTGAGCAATCGTTATGCAGATTACCGACGCCATTTACTCATTCACTCGAAATCTAAGCCAGTGAAATGTCCCCACTGCAGCTACAGCTGTATAAGACAATCCCGTCTAAGAGCACATATACTTGTGCACAGAGGGAAAAATGTCTCCATTCAAGAAGATCCTTTGTTGTCAAGCCTGGGGAAGAATCTTCTCAGCTGTGACTCCTGTAACTATGTGTGTACTCTGCCCTCGCGCATGAAAAAACATAAGAAATCTCATACAGGTTCTAGTGTCTACAACTGTGACATGTGCAATTATTCATGTTCTAGAGCATCTTCCCTGAGAACCCATAAACAACACCATAAGTCAGATCCCAGCACTGTTGTCCTTAATATTGGGACAGACCAAGTAGGCGAGACAGGAGTTTTATCAGTGGATACTAAGACTGGGGTCATGAATCCAGCTGAGAGCCAGCAGATTATTTGTGCAAATGTTCAAGATCAGCCACAAACCCTAGCCATATCTGACAATCCTCAAGATTTATTCAATTCTGCAGAAAATCAAACTGTAATCTTTACAACAGCTGGCAGTCAGGCAGACAACTTTTCTTTGGGTCAGAGTGAACAAGCCATACTATTATCTTCCAGTAACCAGCCATGGGATGTAGGGGCCTCAGAATGGCCAGAAAATTTTACAGTGGAAGATTTTACAGGTCTTACTTTTGATCAGATTACACTACAACCAACTCAGAACTATATTGTGGCAGTGGTGAAAGAAGAGGCTCAGGAAGCTGTAGATCCAGGACAAATGTCACAATCAGTGCAGTTATCAGATGTGGACTTTGTCAAACAAGAAGTCATTCAGGAATCAGCAGATTTGGAGAAGTGTGTTCAACCGGCAGAGGAAGCAACAGAGCCAAACCCACCCAGAAACCATTCCAAAGCTAAAATGTATCACTGCACTGAGTGCAATTTCTCCTGTGATTATAAATCAACCTTCAAAAAACATGCCAGAAAACATGCCACTCTCAAAAACTACAAGTGCGCACATTGTGATTACATGTGTGATGAAATGTCGCGGATGAAGAAGCATCTGATGAGTCATACAGACCAGAAATCTTTCCAGTGTGAGATTTGTCGGTATGCATGTAAAAATAAAGGAACTTTGCAGCAGCACATGAAGTCTCACACAAATCCCGGAGGAAACTACTATCAGTGCACACAGTGTGAGTACACATGTAAAAGTGCAGTGGGTCTGAAATCACATATAGCGAAACATTTAGGGGAGAATTTATATCAGTGTGACTTGTGTGGTGAGAGATGCCGATCTGCCTATCTTCTCAAGAAGCACAAGTTTACTCATGGGCAAAAACCTATCCAATGTCAGTTTTGCTCCTACAACTGTGTCCAGAAACAGCAGATGAACATTCACATGCTTCAGCATACCTATGAATATCCATTCTGCTGTCACTTATGCCATGCAAAATATAAAAAAGAGGACAGCCTTAGAATTCACATCATGTCTCAACATGAAAATAAGTACAAATATAATTGTCATCTGTGTAATTATGCTGGAAATCGAGCAGCAGACTTCAGAGAACACATGCTGACTCACTCTGATCAGAAACCCCATCAATGCCGTCATTGTTCTTACTCTTGTATACGACCAACACAACTTCAGAAACATATGGCTATTCATGAGAAAGATAGATCAGTTCAGGCTCGATCTAAAGCAGCCAAGAAGAAGATCTATACTTGTGCGTTCTGTGACTTTACATGTGCTCGAACACCTCGTCTCAAAGCCCATTTGTCTAAAGTACACTTAGATCTTCCAGAGAATATCATCTTTAGCATCAACACATCACAAGTGGAGAGGTCTGAAGAACTAGACAAGTGATGCACAGATCAAAGAGAAAACAAATTAAGATTAATTTGTCAATACATGTAGAGGTATTAGTTTTTAATCTGTGGTGTTAGTAGTCACAAAAGTTGAACATTTCATTGATGTACTTAACATGCTGTGTTATATATGAACATTGTAAATACAAACAGACAATTTTTTTAACTCTTTATTTCAGGTGGCAGAATTTGCTGATATGACTTTGAAATCCAGTACTATATGATCTGAAATGTGTTCTGGCTTACAAGTACCTTAATTTTTCTAATTTTAATATGGTGGGATGAAGGTAATAAGCATGAATGTTTAATGATGTAATACAGTTGAGTCTGCTTAATTAGAATTTGCTGGGGCCACCCTAATGGGTTCGATTAAAGTCTAACTCTCTGATCATAACACAGGTACAACACCCTATTATAGTGTTGTCGACACACTTACATGATTGTACCACATAGTTAGTCTGTGACATGTACATGTGTAGAGGATATATGTTTATACCTGTATTGTAGGCTCTGGCAGGATGCTTGATTATCAATCAATTGCTTGGCAGCACTGGCCCCCATAAGCTGTTCACGTCCCCCTTCTCTCCTACCACCACCCTCTGAACACAGCCATGGGTAGCATGGCGCACACCCAATACATGTAAACTCATTGTCTAATCCCTCTCGCCCCATCCATGGCGCTGTCTTCTTTGTTTTCCACGTTGGGTGGAAACCACACGGAGAGAACTTTTAAGCCGATTTTTACCTTTATGGCGACACTGACCGGTTCGATTTAAAGGAAACTTGCAATGATGGCTTCTAGTTATACGAGAGGTATTGAATAGGTGCAAAGAGGAAAAAAAATCTGTTGTTTCGTTTTTATTCGAATGATCAGAAATTCGGATAATCAGAGTTCGATCTGAGTGGACTCAACTGTATCCTATTGTAACATTCACATCATAGAAAACAAAGAATGTTAGAAGAATTCGATTGTGTATACATGTAGTTTGACTTTTGATCAGAGGCATAGGGATACAGTGACATCATGTGGCATTGTTGGATTTTATGTTAAGTGCTTGATATGAGAGTGTAAGCTATATATATCTGTCCAGCATTCCAACCTCCAGGAATTTTAAGAAATAACACAGAATTTAAAGGCTGATACTGAAATTTTACATCAGAAGTATTTGGTTGTATAATATAAATATTCCTTACTTATACTAGAAGAGGTCAAAGAATAGCGAAAAAGTCCAGTGGTCAACAGTATACTAGATGGTAATGATGACATTTTATGCGGAATGAGATGATCTTCTAACCTTAGTTAACAGGTATTGAAGTAAATATAAATTTTTACACTTCAGGGTTAATTTACAGTGTACATATCATGTATATCCCTCATCATCATTATGTTATGATTTTTGTTTGTTTGTTTGTTTCACAACAGTGGACATTTCAGATCAAACATTTAGTGTCAAGCAAATACATATACATTTTCAACTAAAACAGTTTATATGTGGCAGATTGTAGAAGTGTGATATTATAAGTAACCAAAAAAGATTAGAAAATTCGGCCAGTACCATCACTTTATTCACTTTTTAACATTATTGAATTCGCTAGATTGTTATTTGTTTCTTTTGGTGTGTTAAGTTTGTTACTGGTTTTCATTTCTTTTTCAATGATTTTTTTTGTCTTGTATTTTTTGCTAAATAAAGAAAGAAAAGATGGGTTAGAAAGAAAAAAGACTTATTTTGCTAATAAAATTAAATTTCCTCAGATTTTGGATAATGAGATGGCCTAAAACTTTTTAGTTTAACTTTATTATTGTTGGAAGTAAAATACTCAAATATAATTTACATTCACACATCCTTTTTGCAATCACTTATTTCACTGAAATTTGATCTGGGTATATTTCAGTTTCAGTGGACACAGAAGTTTGCCATGGGTTATTATTACATGTACATGTATTAATATTTTCACAATGACATTTATACACATATTTCTACATTTTGTGCTAATGAATAGTATAATATGTTAATACATGTATAACACATGTAATGTATTTATATATACATTGTACCTAATCTGAGTGAATACCATTTTTATGTAAATTTTGATGAGAATAAAATGAACATTGGAATGGGAATTTATTATTTTATCTCTTTTTCATGTTTCTCATTTTTTTTTTTTTAAACATCATCTTCTTCTCTTTCTTGCATTCTTATGGTTGAGAGTTCTGGACACTCTCTTTGTGTGTTTGCATGCATTTGTCTGCCAATCTGCTTCTTTGATTAGATTTTCCTGTTTCATCACCCAAATCATATAGACTATATAATGACATTTGGCTGTGCATTCATTAGTATCCATAAAATCATAAATCATTTTTGCTCACCAACAATCAACTAAGAAATGCATATTTGTTGGTCATTTACCTACATCAAAGATATCAAGATAAAACACACCTGTGGCTCTAACAAATAATTGCATGTAATACACAAACAAATGACTGTAAAAACAATAATAATAGAAAAGAGTACATGTACATGTATTTGATTTTATATTTGCATTCACTATCCATCAACCAACAGAGGCATAATATATTGATTATCTACCTACATCATAGATACCAAATATAGACTACATATAATGTGGTTCTATTTTCTAACAAAAAAATGTATTATTACACTCAAATAAAGATTATTTAAAAAATGATTTTATATATCTACCTCCACTATCAAGAGATGTTTTGCTCACAAATTAACAAAAATATCTTTGATAATAATAAATAATTACATGGACATGTCATGACCACTTGTTAGTATAGTATATCACATACTGTATCATATTATCATTCCTTTCTTGCCCTTTCTCCAATTGCCTATCTTATTTATTTGCAGCAGCATATCAATTTTAATGGAAACTGCATGTACATGTATATTAATTCATAATGAAATATGGTATTGTTCAACTGCTGTCCGTATTCAGACAGAACAGCATGAAAAAAAAAAAAAGGATTCGATATCAAAATTATTTCATAAGAAACAATGAAAAGGCTGTAAGTAATATTATTACATGTATTAAGTGTATACAGATGCATAAGTAACAAGGCCATGGCTCGTAGATATTGTCTTCTATATAACATAGTGTTTCTTACAGACAGATACAGGCTGTGTTGCATGAGTTCAGCGGTGCGAATAACACCATTACATATGCAATGTACACGACGTATTTTTATTTGCGAGAACCGTGAACAGCCCGAAATCAAGGGAAACAACAACAAAAATTAACTAAATCAGATGATGTTGTGAATCTCTTATAAAGAAGTTTAATAATGGTCCTTATGAAAAACTAATCGTGATGTGGTCACTTTCACTTTCTATCTCACTAACCTTTGCAGCTTTAGCTGCTGGCCAAATGTGCAAAATTTCAAGCATTCAGATTGACAATGAAGATGGACGGCAGCAGTATATCGAACTTAATCTAAGAAAGGTAGATGTTGATCATGAAGGCCCATGTCCCGGTTGCAGTTTGAGTGACGATTCGCAAGTAGGCGGGTACAGAAATAGTCAATGGACATCAACTCCGCCTTCGTTCAATTTGATTTTTACACCTGGAGAACTTATTCTTGAGTGTGGTAAGTTATACAGTCTTAAAACACAGGAACAATAGCAACAGTCTTTGGAATCACGATTATAAAACTTCATAGATCTGACTTTCATTAATATTGTATTACATTCGTAGTGACAGTGTGTATACATCAGAGATTCCAATTCTGTGTACAGTTCACAACAAAAGTCAAGACCTAATTAAAATTAAAGATTAGTATGTAACATTGAATGAAAAATTATCAGCTTGGCGTCAGATTATGTCAGCCATTTCATAAATTACAATGCAGCTCATCAGAAAATGAATTTATCAACATTAAAACTTTTATTTGTCATGCATGGAACTTGCTGAAGTATGGATAAATCCCTTCCTTATAGCATTAGATCTAGATCTAGATCTATAGCAACAGAAAAAAATTATGGAAAATTTAGTATGGATAAAGTGGTCTCCACCTACATATGACAGTAAATGATTACTATGCATATGAGTTACTATATCATCAATTTCTCCAGCTTAAAAATACTTAGAATTATGAATGACTTTTTGGTTTCCAACATTATCGAACCTGAAGGGCATGGGAATAAACTGAAAAGCAGATACATGCAACATACAATGCATCAACAGAACACTCACACCAGTAGCTGCTGATGTACGATGTACATATATAGAAGGGTCATATATGACATGATGGCATCTAGCAGTTAATCTATAACTGAGTAAATATAGAGAAAAAAAGGGCAGAGGGGGTGAGATCTAAAAAAGGTGCTATCTAAGTGGAGCTCACAGTAGGACCCACCCACTTGCCTAAGGCAGTTCTGAAAGCTGATGCAGCATGGCAGTTTGATTGCTGATTTATCATGCTGTGGCAGACAAACTAAAAGCCAGCATATGTCTTTGCCCGGCAATATAGTTTGATATCATAAATTGAAATAGTTTTATGAAAAGTCAGTTACGGTGCTTTATAGCTTTGTCTATATTTTACATGTATGTAGATGATGAGCTTCAGAGCACAGACTTGCCATATGGCTTGTGTTCTAAAAATAAAGCTGCTCCACAAGAGGAGGGTTTGTGCAGAGATAA
The DNA here is from genome assembly GCA_039654565.1 of Peronia peronii. NCBI lineage: Eukaryota > Metazoa > Mollusca > Gastropoda > Systellommatophora > Onchidiidae > Peronia > Peronia peronii. The sequence goes on from JBCEWB010266294.1 coordinate 7,305, forward strand.
TGTGTGTAGCCTGGAGGATCTTGAGGTAAACTATTCATTTTCTGATGTTATCCCTATAGAAACTGAATAAAACTTGATTATTTTGCTTTGTGTTGCCTTTCTAACATGCTCCAATGAAAATATAACAGTACATGGGGAATTTCAACAAAATGTTTTAATATACTTAACCATATAAATATATTTAAACTATTTGAATATAATCCTAACTATGCTGTGTGAAGCAGCTTCATGAAGAGTTTAGAAAAATTTTTAATCTTTCATGTGATGCTAATAGTCTTTTTGACTGCTTTCTGCATATTATCTGTGTTGAAATTGGCATGTAAGAAAATGGTGCTCTGGAGAGAGACTGATAATGAAGTAGCAAGAAATGTTAATGAGTAATAGATCCATGTTAAAATTTGTCAGTTTTCCACTGTGTTCAGCTGGATTTCTATGATAAATCCAGCCAGTCATGTGCTTCTTTTACTTCACCAGGATCTAGCTGAATTCATAGAAGAAAGGCAGTTGTTACCTTTGGGAACTGGAGATGAACGGCTGGATCATCAACTTGGTATGAAACCTGAAATTCAAATTTGAGAAGTTTCTAAATAAATGTAATCTATTTCTATGGCAAAATCAAGTCTTAAGATCACAGTGCATGTTTAGCTATTTAAGTTTAAGTCGTTCTAATCATTTATTGATATATGTAAGTAAATAATAACATAGAATGATTTAATACTCTCAGGAGAAAGTAAGAACTGGATATGATTTATGCGGATTGCGTGCTTTTTTTGATAAAATTATGAAAATGTTTTTGCTAATTTGTTAATGCTTTGTGGCCATGAATAAGCTGGTCTGTCACCATCCTGTCAATTTTATCTTATCTGAGGTTAGTATGGGGAAACTCTGATCTAGTTGCTAATGCTAAATATTTAAACACAAATGGTCAAGTTGCTCTTGTCCGTGCACATCTGTCTTTATTTTTTTCTTTTTCTGTCATATTTGGACACAGATTTAGATCATGGTAGAGTAATTAACTTTGTGCAAAGAGAATTTTGAGATTCTTTCAAATGCATCATTTTTGTCCTTTCACTCGTTGAGCTTTGTTGTTAGCATAGATTAAGCGGAGGTGCGGGTCCTGAGAATGATTTTTTGAATGCTAAAACTTAGGCATTTTTGAGCTTCAGATTTGGATTCAGCATGCTCAAATTAGAGGAAAAATGTTTTTTAAAATTTTGTTTTATATCCAGCTGTGATGACAGTGATACCATCTTGGATTTTGAGTCTTGAAAATTAGCTGTTTTCAAATGTCATATATAATGTTTGTCATAAATTTTTGAAATATGTGGGTTGACAAATCTATATATCTTTCAATTTTTGGCTAAATGTCAAATTTTCCTTCAGAAATATGAACAAAATTTAGAAAAAGGGATGCATATTATTGGAACACTTCTTATGAAGAATATACATCTTCAAAATCTGAAGTTAATTTGTTTAGAATTATAAGAGCCTTAGGGAAAAAAGTAAAAAAAAAAAAAATGTCAGTTTGAGAAAATCACACTTGAATTTTCGTAATCTTTCGATTCAGCCTCCTGGTGGTGTCATGTTGGTGCTGTTTTAGGGTACAAAGTAGATGTTTCTGGCCCCAGCCGGTATTTTTCTCATTTCAGAAGAAGTTAAAGTGTCTAAAAATAGCAAAAACCCAATTTTGATATGTTGATCCTGAAATCTCATTTTCAGGACCCACTTTTGCGCCCCTTAAGTTAAGAAAAATATGTGACTCATCACGACGGTTTGGTCCACAAGGTACACCAAGCGGTTTCGAGCAAATGAGGCAGAAAGGTCAAGAGGGGGAGGGGGCAAATGGTCGAATTTTGGATTTTAGCACTAACCTATTCTTTAACCATCACTGCATCATGTAAACATATCAAAACATGGATGGAATTAAACTCGAAAACTAGGTAAAAATCACTTTTAGAAATGTAGGGTCCATTGCTAAGGAGATATAATGCAAAACTTAGAAGGCGAATTTCTCAGAATTTTGAGATCTTTTGACAACTGCATGCAATAGCTTTGGATGCTCATAACTTCGTCAGATAACGTCACTGAGCAATGAAACTGGTGTCAAAGGATAGCTGAGAGACCACTCTTTCACATTGTATCAATAACTCAATTTACCCAAAATGTACCTTGTGGACCAAACCGCCATTATGCATCACATATATGCTGGGGAGTATGTATGACTCACAAGTAAATGAACAGCTTGTGCATCATTTTGTATTTTGAAGCAAAGGCTATTGTGCTGTTAAACGTTGGCCAAATTGACAAAGCCATTGGTGAATTCTCTTCCATTTTGTCCGTAAGTATTTTTATTATTTCTGACTAGTTCTTATTTTACATGTACAAACTGTTTTCTTTTGTATTTATGTTAATTCACAAAGCAAATAACTTGCACATTGAATTAACGTCTGTCAAAGCAGCAGAGAGGAAATAATTCTTAGCTTAGTACGTGATTTATAAATATTTGCTTCCAGTCTTTTTTTGCTATTAATTCTGTTTTTCTGAAAAGAATTTGCACAATTCATATCTTTTCCTTTTCATCCTGGTAAACTTTTTTGATGTTTCATTTCAAAGGGTGACTCAACTGTGGCAAGTGCATACTTTGGTCGAGGGGCAGCATATGCAAGGAAAGATATTCAGGTTAGTACACAAACAGTGCAAATTGTTGACTGATTTTTCTTCCATTTTGATCCCATCACATATGATATTAAAAATCATAGGACCAATTACTTCTGTACATGTATTGTTCTTTTATGTTATAAGATTACAGGAAAAATAAATTTTACCAATTTAAAAAAAAAGACTGATAAAATTTTATGATTAATATTTCATGGCAAATTTTCTGTGACATATTAATGGTAATGGTATAATCTTCATATTAATTTGAAATCTGTTAGTGCCACTGTCTTGAGTTGTGTCTTTGCTGATGTTTTTGTATGCCAAATGCAAAATTTGGTTTCTAAAAATTATCTTTTAACTGTATCAGTCTCTGATATGAGAAACAAGAAATGATAATTATTTTGGTATAATTCTCTAGAACATCAATATGGCCCGCCAGGCTTTAGCTGATTTCAATATGGCCATTCAGCTGGACACACATCAAGCTAGGCCAGACATACTGGTTCATAGGGCAGAGGTAAGTGAAGTAGTGAAGTTAACCACTGGTCCTGGATTTGTGAATTAATTGCTCCTCAGCCTGGACTCCCTGAAGAAACATTTTTTTTTTAAAAGACCAAATTTTCCCAACAAATGCATTTGTTTTACTACCTCAGGTACTACCATTACCAGAATCTGTCTGTTTCTTTCTGCTACAAAAATTACGCTATTAACTGTTATGTTTACATTAAACGCTCAATCTTCAAGTGTATGGTAGACCCATTCCTGCTTTTACCAGGAATTTGGTAGAGAGCCATTTTCAGTTTTCCGGCCATATGATGCATTAGAATATGGTTGGGTAGAGTTAGCCATTGTACAAGATATAGATTTCTGCCTTCAAAAAGTGATTATGGGATCTCACAATTTGTTTGTGGAAAAACTTTTTTTGGTGTTTTTACAATGAGCAAAGCTCCCAGTACATGAGCACAAAAGTCTCCACACAGTCAGGGGGAATGCTATCTTATAATCATCAAATTAAGAGAAGAAAGATATGATTTGATTTTGATTAGTTACTTTATGGGAGGTCAGATATTTCAATACATAGAACAACTCCTTCACATTATTATGAATTCTTTACTTTGGGCATCTTCTTCAGCAAATAAAAAAAAACTATCATCTTTCTTGTAAGTGGAAACCGTCAGGTGATGGAATTGTTTTTTAATCATATCAGTATTTTCAAAGACCCATGACATTAGACCAGCAGAAAGTTAGCAAATACCTTAGACAGTTATTGGAAAAAGTGTCCCAAACTTACCATTGTTATGAATCTCTTACTTGTCTTGATATAGAATCATTATTTCACTTTCCACCAGAAACGTATAGTAAGATAGTGGCCTTTTCCTCATCTTTCTTCCCAGATCCTGATGGTCTTGCAGAACTACAATGAAGCTTACAGAGATGCTGCAGCTGTATTGGAACTGAAACCCGAGCCCAAGATTTATTTCCTTCGAGGAGTTCTAAGTTTATTTTTAGAGGTAGGATATAAAATTGCTGAGAGGTGGTTATCATTCACTGCCAAATATTTTTTTAACCCAATCAGTTGAATACATTCTTGAATTTTTCTGCTGTTTTGCTATGAGTTTAACTTGCTGTCAAATGTTTTTTAATTTCCAGAATTTTGCTGATGCAGAACAAGATTTTCGAAAGAATCTTCAATCATCAGATCTCAGAATAAAGGCCTTGTCACATTTCCATCTGGGTTTGGCTTTATATTACCGTGGCAAAGTCAGGGTAAGTTCTAGATTGATAGGTATCACCCTTTTGAAATGAGATGTATATGCCACTGAACAAGGTTGATATCAAAGGAGGCTTTACTGAAATAATCAAATTTGACTGAATATAATTATATAATCGTTTTCATCAGAGTTAAGTGCACTCTTCCCTTTCCACTGAAACTAATAAATCTATATATGAAAACATTGACATTAGATTTCTCCAGCCATGTTATTGATATATATTGCAAACCACTGGAAAACATTACCAAATTTGGTACATGTACTTTAGACAAAACAAAATGCCATGCAAAATGTTCCATATATGTATGGCAAATGAAATAAATAATACAGCAGTAATAAAAATAGGAAATTAAAAAAAAAAAAGATATAATCTCAGTATGTACAACCCAGATAAGTGTAGTGTTTATATGTCTGTCTGTCTGTGTTGGGATTTAATGGTACATCAGCATGATTACAGCTATATTGTGCCTAATACAGTGAGTACGTTTATACGTCAAAAAACTGGTCACATAGAAATAATTTCCATGACAGTGACAAAATTTATGTGCCTAATTGGTGAACTGGGTATGTTTTTTTTTGTTATGTTTTTTCAGAATGCTGTTGAAGTATTTAAGGAAGTGCTAAAAGAAAATCCCAATCATTTTGAGGCAAGTCTCAGTCTGGCCCAAGGTTTCAAGTGAGTGTTTCAAGCTTGGCCTGAGAAGAAAACATCTCTCTTTTTTATCTTTGTTTTTCCAGTGTCCAATTAATTTGCTCTCCAAGGCAAAGCATACATTGTGCCAGTGGATTATCTGAATTAACTCTCCAATGCCAAAAGAGTGTGAGTTTCATTACCAAACTTTACTTTTGGTTTCTCAAAATGACTGATTCCTTCTTGAAGCCTGGTCTAACGTCATGTCTGACCTTCACCAGCCATCCTTTCTTAAGTTCTTAGGTGCTCAGAAAGTATGCCAAGACCTCCCAAACGGTGGCATTTTGCTATGTTGATGGAGCATAAAGAGATGCAGCAGTTCATCATGCTTTTGTGGATCTGAAGTATACCTTAGAAAATGTATATATAAATTGGGGTCATGGGTCACATACATGCATAATATTTACAAGCACTTGATAGCAACATCTCAGGCTTTCTGATGGCATGAAAAGTTATAAAATTTCATTCTGTAAAGTTGAAATCAGTCTTTGTCATTTCCGTGTTAGATGCCAAAAGTGCTGGTAGCAATCATTGTGATGTGCTTTGTCCATTAGGCACAAATACAGTTGAGTCTGCTTAAATCGAATTTGCTGGGACCAACCTAATGGGTTTGATTAAAGAGAGTTTGTCTTCCAGTTTTAACAAAAGGGGGGAGGGGGGCAATTCGCAAATGACTAATGAGGCATTATTTTAATTATTTTATTACAGGATTATTTCCCTTTATACAGAAATCGCGCTATGGCTCCCGAACTTTGTGTTTATCTTAAATTTAAGCCCTCTCGTATAATTGGATTTCTAGCCCTAATAAGGGCTGCGTTGAAAACAAAAGTAATGTAAAGTAGAGGTAGAATGGTGTTAGTTTTAGCCCTGAAAAGAACTATTGATGAATAGGTTTTAGCTCTGAAAAGGACTGTTAATCTTTAGTCCTAAAAAGGGCAGTTAAGTAAGTTTTACCCCTGAAAAGGGCTATTAATAAAGTTTTAACTCGGAAAGCAGTTCAAGGAAGCCATCACATAGTCTGTGAGGGTGTCTGTATAAGCGAGTCAACCGCAAGCAAAAAAAAAAACTAGCACAATATAGAATCTGGCCTATCCCGTCACAGTGCGAGAACCAACATCATAACACGGGCACAGCGTTCTGTTATAACGTAACCTACACACTCCGTAATACATGTAACATTTATGCATATACCTGTACTGTAGGCTCTGCCAGGATGCTTGATTATCGATCGATTGCTCGGCAGCACAGGCCCTGGTACGCTATTTATCCCCCTCCCTCCTCCCCCTCTTTGAACATATGGCCTATTTACGTTGCACGGGAGGCACAATACATTGTCTAATTCCTCTTGCCTGTCCGCGGTACTGTCTCCTTTGTTTTCAAATCACCAGCATCCGCATTGGTGGAAACCACATGGACATGACAATAGCCGAGTTTTACCTTTGTGGCAGCCCTGACCGGTTCGATTTAATGGAAACTCATGGTGATGGCTTCGAGTTATGCGAGAGGCATTTAATAGGCGCAAAGAGGAAAAAAATCTATTGTTTCATTTTTATTTGATTTATCAGAAATTCGTTTAATCAGAGTTCAGTTTGAGTGGACTGGACTGTACATCCCAGTTTCCTCCAAGTAGAGCTGAAATGAGCTATCAACTGACAAATGTTTACTTTTTTGGAGTTTGAAGTGAATGAGTTTCACTATGTAATGCACATAATTTTATAGGAGTTGACATCCAGTTGGTTTTTTGCCTCTATGAAATGGAAAATAACTTTAACATTGCAAAATAATAGGATTTCTGAAAGGGATTTCTTATTTTGAATGTGATATTTGTCACATATCTACATTGTCTTCAGAGCATTGTCTGTGCAAGGTTTCAGCTAATGTTATACATTAATATAGTGGATTTGTATTTCCAGCAGTAATGTTAACACATTGCATTCATTCATATTGATTGTGGGCCTATTTTATGAATAAGCAATAGGAGTAAGAGGGGGTGTGGAAACCTGAAATATGGTTTTTGCTTTTAAAAGAAAATGGATTTGGGTTTTTGTTTTTTCCTAGAAGACCTGCCTTATTTGAAAATAAAAATAGTATTTAAAAAGTGAATTTGTCCATTCTAACAAGTTTGACCCATGGTTATTCAGTGGTTGCCCCAGCCTACTTTTAACCAAGATTTGGCTCCTCTGGTTGCTATATGCAGTGTTATATCATCACTTTTTGACCGGATAAGGCAAAGGATGCATTACAATCTGTTCTGGCATTATCTTGAGCCCCAATGCCAGAGATTTTTGAGGCAAAATATAGTCATGATCACACAGAATATCAATGTAAGCTTTCAAAAGGCATTCTGATAAGGGATGAAATTCTCTTTTATTTCTATTGCTTCAGAGCACAGTTAACAATCTACCATAGTAAAGGTCAAGACACTGTTGGTTGTGACAGAGAAAGCTATGGAGGCCATATATAGGCCCTCTAGAATCTGACGTAATTCTATAGGACCCTTGTGACAGGAGATAGGGAACAAAATGTGAGAAAAAGGCATGAACAGAAAGCCAGAAAAAGGAACTAAAAGACACAGAAGTATTGACAGAGCTAATATGAGGGGAAAAGGCTGTTTTGAGGCTAAAAGCCCAACAAAAAACTTTCCATGTCAACTTTTTCTTGAAGATTTTTTAAGCTCATTTTTCTCAAACCCGAATTTTGCCATTATTTTGTGATCTACTTTTTTATTTCTGGACTGATTCTAACCAAATGTGGCATACATCATTTTCACAACAAGATAAAAAAAAGCATAAGTATGCACAGCCCATTCTGTTGATAAATTTTGGAGAAAAATAGGTTTTTGCCATGAAAAGAAAATTGAAATTTGAAATTTCATTACATTGCACTTAAAATATTTGTAGAAAATAGGGAACTTTTTAGAAAGTATGCCAAACAACATGTTCACCAAGTTTCATTAAGTTCCACAGATACTTGAGGGATAGGTTTCAAAGATCTTAGAGAAGGCAAAATCTAAGATCACTGCAGTACCATGGCAGCCGTTCGGAAAGTCAAATTTTTTTCACTCTTTTTCCTCTAATATGAACATGTCAAATTCGATGGAAATGGTTAAAATAGTTACTAACAAAAAAATCACCTCTAAGATGCCCCCTCCCCTCCCTCCCTCTTCCCCTTCCCTTTCCCCTCCCCTTATGATAGAGAAGAGATAATCTTAATCCCCCTCTATGAAAATTTGCACAGGCTATCAGGAACATTCTCTTTTTTTTGAAAAACCTCCCTTTTTCTTTTTAATTTGGTCAAACCAAAGGACATGTCATTCCTTCTTTCCCTTGCTCCCTCAGACTAGTGTGATAATTTTTTCATTTTAATTTTCAGAGAGCTTGGCAATGTGAGAGCAGCTATGGCCAAGTTCAACCAAACCTTAGAACTGAAACCTGACCAGGCAATGGTCTATAGTTTACGAGGCAATATGCTCTATGGAAGTGGGGACTTTAGGTCTGCTGTTCTGGACTTTGAGGTTGGTTTTAATTTTGGTAATGTTGTGGTATTTAACGTTTCATTTTACAAGATATGTTGTATTTATCTTAACCCTGCAAATGTCAGCAGAAATTACTGGAGTGCCCAGAATGTTTTTAGAATGAGATTGTTCATGTTCAACTAATGACAGTTTAAGCCTTAAGGCAGTGTAATTGAAAGGCATACCTTGATATGGCATAGTATGTATTTCTGGTAAGGAATGCATATGCAAAGGTATAATGAGTGCATTTTTTATCACATCAGCCCTCTGACACATCTAGGGTTTACAACAAAACTTTTTATGAAAAAGAACAGAAAATTCTTACGTGTTCTTTGAAATGATGAATTTTTTTGACAAGAGAGGAGTGGAAACAATATTGTAAGAACCAAGAGTAATATGAATGCCCATTATAGCCACATGATTCGTTGACATGTTTTGATAGTCCAGCCAATTCTGGCAGTTTGTTCAAGAGTTCTATTAATAGATGATGTCAATCACAAAAGTTATTACATTAGTAGTATTTGCACATATCTTGCTACAGTAGATGAGGATATAACAGAAAATTGTATGTAGGACATGCTCAAGTGAAACTTGATTATCTGTAATGATATGTGCATTTTCATCCCCAGAAATGCTCAGAGTTAGACTCAACCAATGCCAACTGCCTGTATTTACAAGGGGCTTCCAGAGTAATGCTTGGCCAGTTTTACAGTGGAGTGAAAGATACAACAAAGGTATCGGACCATAGTAAGATAATAACAATTGAGTGATATTATCTTACCAACTTAACTCTGTTCATATCAAGTGATTGTCACCTAATTGCCCAAATAATTACCCTGAGATATTTCTGTGGTGGCATTACAAAAAAATGTGGCATTAAATTAACCCATTTGTGGACAATCAGAAAATAGGAGAACAAAGAAGTCCAGTTCACAATAGGAGTAGTGTTATTTTTGCAAGGAACATCATTACAGTGAAATGGTGCATGTAGAACCATTGCTTGTGTCATGAATGAGTAATTCGTATTTGCTGACAGCCAGGCAAAACATGGGAGAATGGAGAAATCCTGTTCACAGTACAAAATAAGTTAAGAACTTAATATGTAAGCACATCTCAGGGGTTGTATATAGTCTTAATTCATGTTGAAAGTGAATGATATATGTATGTATGTCACTTCTTTAATTCGTTTGAAGCATTTTTGTGTCAGTGGACAATTTTAAAGATAAAGTGTCAAGCCAGTTCTGGGAATCATGACTGCAATATTGATTTGGCTAGAAATTGTAGATAGGTCATTAAAGATGATGAATTGTCACATAATGTACGCTCACAAGTGCAGATAATAATGAAAAATCGTGCAAACATAGGACGACATTGAGCTGGGGAAACCTGAGTTAACTTAAGGGATTTATGTTAAAGGTCTGTGTGACAAGAGCCCCCATGTGAAAGCTGAACTTTGAGTGTATACAACATTGCAAAATATCAGGTATTACAGTGCACTGAAAGTTACACTTTCTTTCTTCTTGCTGTCTTAATGATCATTGGTGCAATAATTAGCTGTACAATAATGACCTGTGATGTTTTAATTGTTCACAGTACAGCTGTTGTTCCACAATATGAAGAAGGAAGTGCTCCCATCATGTGACAACTCACAATATTAAGCAAAAAGACATTCACCATCATCACACGAGCAGAACAAACTGTGGCTGAAAAATAAAAGAAAAAAAAGAAAAGAAATGAAACAAAAATTTTAATAAAATGAGCTAAGTTGCTCAACATGAAGCTTGTTGCAAATGTACAGTTTTCATTAGATAGAAATAACTCTCATTATTTTTAAAAATGTTTAATAAAATAAAGGCCTATACAAGTATTAACACTGATATTTTTCTCCTTTGAAATGGTGTGTTGTTGTTGTTTGCCCTCTCCAGCTGATGGTCAGTAACTTGCCTGTTGTGAAAGCATCACCAGACCACATCAAAGCCCACTACTTGAGAGGTAGGTCAGATATGTGTTTGTTGTGTGATCTGCTGAACCAAGTCAGATGTCAGATTTCATTTCTGATGGAAAGAGTTTGCTGGTGACAGTAGAAAAGGAAAGGAGTAAATTGCTTCCCTTTGCCAAGTTCAAAGGTACAACATTGTGAAGGAGGAAAAGAATCTTTTTTTCTCTTGTTGTTCAAAATACAAGTAACGGCCACTTCTGAAAAGTTCACCATGTGATAAAAACTATCTTTATCTCATTGTGATAATTTTTTCATGATTTTTTTGCTTCATGTGTTTCAAAGAATGAGAGAAAGGATGACTTTTTTTCCTTATTTTTAGTGTTTGTATTTGGCAAAGAGAAGTCACTTCGCTGGCTGAAAAAGAACAAAAAATGGCTCATTATCCAGCTATGATTCTTGTGTGTCTGGATATTCACTTTTAAAGTTAATTCCTGTGACCCCATGGTCAGTCAGATCTGACACTATCAACAAAACCCTCCATGAAGATATGATTCATTTCATCTGGTCGCAGGAGATTTTGTCACTTAGTTAACAGAAGAAATTGGAAGACAAAAAAGTTCCTCTGAATCAGGAAAATCTTACGTATTAAGTTTGAAACAAGTTCTCTCTGAAATTATGGTAGATATAAGTAAAAAGTTATATTTTGGACAGAGATTGAATTCAAAAGGAGTTACATATATTTGCATTACAAAATGAGAGATTTTTGTTGTTGTTTTTTTTAGCACTTCACTACTAGTAGTTTTGAAAACGTGATGAGCTTTTTTGTATTATGTGTAAGATTCACCTTTGAAAATAATCATTTTAAATTTTAGCCTCACTGAACATGTCTGCGCTTAGTGTGTTTGAGGACCATGATGTCTGTATATTTATTGTCCACAAGGAAATATAAAGATTTTATTGTTTCGCTCTTAGAGTATGCCAGGTACATCCATAGTCACTTGGATAGTCCCATATTCTCCATACACCCTGATACGGATTTCATGCCTGCATACTTAGACCACTGGGTCAAAGTGAAAAGATTTACTTTGAAAGTAAGTACATATATTTTGTATTATCTATCTGTTGTTGTTAAACACAGATATGAATTATTGGCTTTATCAAAAGCAGCACTGTTATACATATTTAAAACTTATTTTGCCTGAAATTTTCCTTCTTTCTTTCTTTCTTTCTTTCTCACTGTCTTTTTTTCTTTCTTCTTTCTTTCTCTCTATCTCATTCTCTCTCTCTCTCTTTTTCTTTCTTTTATTTTTTCTTTCTCATTCTTTCTTTCTTTTTTTTCTTTCTCATTCTTTCTTTCTTTCTTTTTGTTTTCAAGCAATCAATTGTCTGAGAATAAGGACTGTAGATAAAAAATCATTGTTATTGCCAGGGTGAATAATTTATGAGGTTTGAAATTCCTTTTGTTTCAGACTTACAAAGAGCAGCCTGGACTACAACCTGATATAAGGTGAACATTAGTAGCCTACATAAAGAGTTTAGTTATTTCTGTATTAAAAATGCAGTGAAAAATAGAGGATTTGTTGGCTATGTATATCTGATTAACCCTTGAAAGCCCAGAATGACAGATATGTTTGACACACAATTAAAATTGGCTTCCAACAGTTGAAATGTGAGAAACATCGGGTGTTTTTTTATGGAAAAGCAATTTTAGAGCAAAGACTTTAATGTCGACCAATATTCAGTCAGCTTCTGCACAAATTATCTCACACATAGTAATGCTATGGAAATTTAGCCCTGTTTTGGGCAACACTGTCACATTGTTTTGAGAACTGCTCAAGATCTGATAAGAGGTTTTTTTTGTTGTTTTTTTTAAATTGAGTCAAAAAATAGAGTTTGGCCTTGCTGGCACTGTAAAACATTTTCATCACACAGGGATGTGTCCCAGCTGAGTGAAATTCCTGCCAACGTACATTCCTTGATCTGCCGAGCAGAAGCTTTGGGTAAATTGTCACAGGTCAGTGTGGATGGCATTTTACCCAACAGAAGACTCAACCTGGCAATGGGTCTGGCATCCATACACATAGCCCAGCACTTTGAGGTATACATTTTATTTGTATTTGGCATTCCATCAACAGAATGACTTTTTTAACTTAACTTTATGTTTCACACTAGTTTAGATATCATAAAACTTGTCACATTTTGTGGTAAACATTTTGTTTGTTTTCTTGTATTTTTCATTATCAAAAGAATATGTTGTTAACTGTCAGGTTCATCTCTTGGTTAGAGTTAAATCATGGTGGAGAGAAAATACATGGTATTGATGGCACTATTCTGGTGCTGTCTCGTGGGTATTTCTAAACTTCATGTCCTTTATGGGCTGAGGATCATATCATAGGAAACTAACTAACCTATCCATTAATCCTGTTGAATATACAGTGCAGTCCGCTTTATGTCAACCTCTTGGGATGGAAAAAAAAGTTTTGATTTTTTAAGCAACGTTATCCTTATCCGTTTTCAGGGATACAATCCATAGTGGGCACTAGGGGTTCAAAATATAAGTTGTACATTTACATTTATTGGGTTATGCCTCTTATTTCTCTCTCCCCCTAGCTCTAAACCAGTAGTTGTAGTATTTTGTCTTTAAGTTTTTTTCTTTTCTTTATTTTTACTTTTGAAATTGTCCATACACATGGATCTGCACTGTCTGTGTGTGTGTGAATAATAAGTTGGGTGAAGACAGTCAAGCGTGTTTGTGTGTCCTCGCCAACATGCGACAAGCAAAGAGAGCCAAGTGTGGGACTGTATGCCTCTCCGAGGTGTGTGTGTTTGTGTATCAAGGTGGTCAGTTGTATCCCTGGGCCTGCCAATACAAGACGGGCGAGGAGAGCTGAGTGTGTGACTATTGTGTGAGTGTGTCTTTGTGTATCCCGACTCACGTTGGGCAGGTAAAAGAGCCGAGCATCAGTGATAGACCCACAAAGGCATAACCACCAGTGGTAAGCAGAAAGGGACAGAAGACCAATATATGTTGTAACAAGGTGTCTCTCTCTAACAATTTTTTTCTTTGTCATCACTTTCCATGGCTGTCAGTCAGCAAGAGTTGCTCATATGCAGTTGAGTTTAAGCAAAATCACCTCTGAAGTCACTGACATTATCAGAAATAAAATTAGTGAAATATAAAGTGGGAAAAATGGGATCTCCAAAAGGGGTTGACTTTAACCGAGAATTTAAGAGAGTTGACTTCTCGTGGACTGCAGTATATTGAACATAACTGTATCTGAGACTATCAAAGCAGATTTTTCCACAACATCATGTTAGTTTTGTAAATAAAACTAACCAATCAGCACTGTAGCAACCACCACAATGGAGTAGGGAAAGAGTACTGTGAGGCCCATGTTTCAAACTAGACATCATGAAATCTGCCAAGTTAAGAGACAGGAGATAGGTTGAACTTAGTTGAAAGACCAAACTTAATCTTGGCTGCTGTTCATGTAGAAATGGTAGTATATGTATCATTCTGCATTGACTTACACATGTCATCTTTTGTTTTCTTTACCATGTAGGCCAAGTGGAAAGAACTTAAAACTGTGTCAAAATCTAATTCTAATGGTGAGCCTTTTGTAGTGTCTTCTGTTGTTAGTTTTTTGGGTTTTTAAAATTTTTTTTTTTCATGGCATGACCAACACTGTGATCCCAATGAAAAACAATGTTCTCTGTGTAAGTGATCAAAATTTAATGTGATTTATGTCCTCACCTGTTATATTCTTTAGTCATCATGTACAGTAATTCTTTAGTCCTTCAGAACAATTCTCATACTTACTTTGCCAAAATCTCAAACTTATGCATTGCATATATTTATGTATGTATATTGTTATTTACTTACGGTGCGTTCACACCAGAAGAGTCGTTCTACCGACATCGTTCTAATTACATCGTTGTAACGACATAAGAACGAGTGGTGCGTTCACATACACACAAAATCGGTCGTCCGTGTAGTCAACAGAGAGATTCACAGCAAACCACAACAAGAGCTAGCATGAAAATATATTATTTTTCCTACTTCCTTTTGATGATCAAACTAAAATAATGATGGTAAACAGGATGATGATGATAATCTTAATATTATTGTATCATTTGTAAAGCGCTTCCTACACGAAGTCTCAAAATGTTTTACAATAAAATTAATTGTATCAAACGTCATATTATGCGTAAGAACGTAGAAAATAATTTATTTTATAATGCACTAAACCATTAGATCTATGTAAAAAATCAATAAGCCTATATATTAAGCATTCAAAAGTACTAAACATGCGATTACAGGTCATCTAATTAAATAGAATTTAAATTGATGATGATTAAGTAATCAACTGTTGCAGAGATTATGAAAAAAAGAAAATGAATGGGGAGATGGAGGAAGAGGAGAAGGAGGGGAATAATAATATAAATTAATATGGTAGATCTAGATCTAGTTGCCATTGCAGTGATGATGAAAAATGAAAACGGATGATAAGAAGGAGGATAAAGCTGAGGAACCATCGATGAGGATGAGGTTGTTCAGCATATTGCCTGTGTTTGCATAATCTTTACTTGTTTTATCATAAGGATCTGTTTTTTTGCACACTGCACTGATTTAAGCTTCGCACTCAGCAGTATCCATTATAGCTGGACCCTTTTCTCTCAAATTATTGAAAACTGCACACTTAGATCTAGATGTAGACCTATCTCATTCATTCTCCAAATTTCCTACTCACTTCATAGTGAATTCTTTTATTTAAATTTAAGAAAAAATATTATTTTCTTTATTATTGATGGAAAACAAGTTCTGCTCGGATGTCTCCTTAATTTTTGGGCGCTGATTTCAAATCTGTAATCAGATTTTGTCCATAACCCTTCCCTCATTCGGTATGGTCAGTTGAAAGTTTGTCCAGACCGGATGTGTCATCGACGTGTCAAGAGATAAGAGATGACACGTTTCGCTGAATCATGGGCTGACAGTCGGTGAAATTTTATTGCAGCGGTAGCGGTGAAAAGTTGTTAGAACGACTTAAAAGTCGTTTGCCTGACAAATTAAGTTTGGTGTGAACAATGATTGATGATAAAGAGAGATTTTGTACATTCTGTCGTTAGAGTGATGTAGTTAGAACGATGTCAGTAGA
>JBCEWB010266404.1:0-13210 GCA_039654565.1 Peronia peronii
CCTCCGAAATATATTCGCCCTTATCCGAGAAGGCTAAACGTCGGGCTTCCCTACCCACAGGAAGCCAGGGGACCGTTTTCGATCTTCGTGTCCTTCCATCCCCCCGATGCAGGATCCGCAAGTCGATCCTGGCCCGTTTTCTCCACGAACAGACGCCAAACCGCAGAGCCACTGCGTCCCCCGCCTGCAGGTGGGAGCAGAGAGCCTACTTATATACCCCCGGTCCCCGCCGTTGCGCCGACTTTAAGCCTAAGCCCAAGCGTACATAGTACCCTTAGGCTTAAGTACACATTGGTGGCAACACTTTGACTTTCTCATACAAGTTACATGTCTGGAAATAATTTTAATTTATTATTATTTTGCTATTTTCGAAAATAAAATACGGTAAGGAAAGTTCTCTCAGGGATCCACTTTATCGCTATCTTGATACAAACTTATAATAAATTATAAATAGATCTAGCGTAGAAAAAACGTGGACAAAATAAAATTGCAAAGATCAGCCATTTACATGTACGTGTATATAGTTTTCAAGCAGTGACTGAAATCTGTATCTGGATGATTTTTTTCTTTCGACTCGACTGTCTCGTGAGCAGCAAATAATTGTGTTTGTCATATACGAGATCTTTTTCCCTTTCATTTTTAGCACCTCTGAAAAATGTTCCTTGAAGCAATGTGTTGCTCTTTGCAATAACAAAGTGTCAGATTTTTCTCACAGATTGAAAGTCGATACCATAAATCACTCCCATGCTTATGCAACATATTGATCACATTCTTTCGATTTAAATGGACTCTTGGGTCGATTTAATTGACTTTATCATGGCACACCAATAAAACAATCATATTTTTAGTAACTGACACTTTAAAAAGAAGAAGAAATATAGGTAATTTAATCTTCCTCTCGTTCTTCAGTCACAGCAGACTGTTAGGTACATATTTGATATATCCTGATGAGTGGTTGCCAGGAAGCATCTGCATGAGGTCACCAAACCATCTGATTTTGTAGTGTTCGATGAATTGAAGGACTGGTGTTTGTTACTACCAGGTCTCGGATTACATCATTTCTTATCACATTCTGAATGTTTGTATCTATTGCTTCTCTCAGACTTTTCACGTAAAAATTTATCAGGGGACCAACTTGATCAAGGGCTGTTGTTAGGGGCCAAGTTT
The DNA here is from genome assembly GCA_039654565.1 of Peronia peronii. Taxonomy (NCBI): domain Eukaryota; kingdom Metazoa; phylum Mollusca; class Gastropoda; order Systellommatophora; family Onchidiidae; genus Peronia; species Peronia peronii. Next base: position 1,168 of record JBCEWB010266404.1, read on the forward strand.
GGCATCGGTAATTACCCAATTGGTAAACTTTACAATTACCCAATTATTACTCTGTTGAAACCGTTAATGTCATACATGTGTCACCAAGTCAAAACTTGGAATACATTTTCATGTACATGTAGTTACCAATTGGTGTCAGCTTTCTCCAGTCAACAGCGGCTTATCTGGATAATCATTTAATGAGAACAAGTGCAGTATTCCCTCATTTATCGCGAGTTCACTTTCGCGGCTTCACTGTGTCACGGTTTTGTTTTGGTTTGGTTTGCTTTTACATGTACATGTATATGTATTTCTGTATAGTGGATGCGCTATTATAAATAAAATGGTGAGTACCCCATACAGAATTGAAAATTATTTACATATGATTAAGATTTATACTTTTCTCACTACAGCAAATATACGGTGAGTTAGTATGTAACGCTAAAGAGGGTTGATAGCAGTATGGTGGAGGTTTATAAAGGTTTAAAATGTATGTAAATAAGAAAATAAATATAGCATTCCTACTTCGCGGATTTTCACTTATCGAGGGCGGTCCTGGAACCCAACACCCGCGATAAACGAGGAAATACTATACATGACATTACACATAAACACATGTACGTCATTTGTGATGTCGGTGACCTAGTGTTTGTTGCGTCGTCTGGACTCAGGATCAAAGGCTCTGGGTGTAAACACTATCGGGCCTTGATATTTTGTCCTTGGGAAAGAGTTCACACACACATTTCCCGATTTGATCTGGGCTAAAATGGATATTCAACTATAGACAGAGAATGTTGTCTTAGATTGATAAGATTAAGAGTTTGAGTGCCTAAAACAGGCAGCCAGCCACCTTGTCTGCTTCCCACGAAGCTGAGAAGATCTTGAGTGTCTCCTTTGGACCTGTCATGGTAGTAATGGATTGTAAAGTGTTAGAGCCTGTACTGTACCGCGATAAAACGCTCTATACGTACATGCTTTCTGTTATCTCCCTTATTATACATACATCTCTATTATACAAATTATATTTCATTTTAACTCACAGTGGATCAGAGGTCCTCTACAGCCACTTTGTAAGCTCTCCGCTCTGTATTTTCTTTTCGATTTTGCACCAAATCAGTTTTTTTTTTTTTTAATCTCAATCTTGACCTATATCTCCAACTACTACTCTTGAATATTTCTTGGCCAACCTCTGGATTGGATTCCATGCTATTGTTAGTAACACTTTTTGACAATTCTGGTGTGAAGTTTTCTAAATGTGTGGCAGATTTATGTCTATATGTATTTTGGTTTCAGTGGGGGTTCCAATTTTTATTGCTTTCAATAAGTCTTTCTTGGTTGTCATGTTCACCTGTAGATCTTCTTTCTCCCTCTCAGGCATTTTCTTACTGTGTCTCATGAGCTCAGACAGATCTATCAACAAATGTTCAAAGACAGTTAGCCCCGTAAGTTCTTTTCTCACAATTTTATTCAGCATCAAACCCAACAACAATAACACTAATAAAACAACGGCAAGCCACAAGTGATGCTTGATGAACACTTTTAATTAATTCTCATGAATGATCAGTGCATAGTATGGCATCAATCAATTTGTACACATGCATGAATGATGAAGTTAGACAATACTGAATGGCAATGACAAGACTTGAAAGACATAGGATTTATTTTTTAATACATTTAGGTAAGGTGTAGGTATGGCAGTTCCTCATATAAACCAGGCTATGTTATGCTCGAGGGTAGAAACATATAATCTGTTTAAGATCCACCAACGACACCATTTCATAAAGCATGAGTGATATCTGGAAAACTGAAATATTAGGTTTACCTATTGTTCAAGCAATGCATGTTCCGTTTTGCACTGCTGAGGCAATGAATTACATGGAATGACGAAAATCCTTGAAATACTTTCCAATATTCCAATTAATATAAAGGAAGGCTAAATGTAAAACCATCTCTACAGGGGGTACAGGATCGTCATCTTTTTTTCTCCAGCTGGAAACGAACTGGCTCACATTTTGTTTTAAATCAAACTAAATATACGCATTTGAAGTCAGTAGTCTACATGTTACATATCTCTGAAAATATAAATTAATGCAACAAAAATTTGCCAAAAGCAAGAAATTTCCGAACAGATGGCTAGAAAAGAGGATATTTGGAAATTAACATTATCACATTTCGTGCTTCCCAGAATTTCTGTTTCGACATTTCCAAAGGCGTAAAAGAACAGAATTTTTTCACGCAAAGCTGACCAGTACAATATAAACAACAATAACCAAAAAAAAAAAAGAAACTGTCTAATGACAATGGCTCCATAAACATCAAATTTGCCTCTCCTCCTTCTGGTGAAACTTGACTTTGATTTTCTGGGCAACACATTTGACAATACTCATTAGGTCAATATTTCTGGCTGATCCCGCCCACCCTTCTTCCTTTTCTAGCTTTCAATCTTTGCGCATAAAATCTTTAAGGATATCTGTATCCACACTCTGAAACACAGAAGTCAAAGATTATTCCAAGAACCTGCATTGGCAAAAAAAAAAATGTTTCAGCATTTAACTTCTGTATTTTTTAAATTAAAAAAAAAAGTTTCCAAAGAATTTTTTATTGTTCTCAACTATTACATTTCAGCAAAAATGTTTGGCTGGTTCAGTTTAGCCTCTGGTATCAGCTATAGTGCAGTCTGAACAGCTCTGTGATGTTCTTGGAGAAGGCACTCCTTGTTCTTGGACCATTTGGGAACTGGGTGAAGTGAAAGAACAAAGCTAAGATGTGATGAGTGTGTCTTTGATAAGATCAATCATTGGAATTTTAAGGGTTAAAATTTGTTTGAAACATGTCATAAGTGTGCACAAATTAATGCTGTTATCTCCATCTGTAAGTTGTCATGATATTTTTTGTTGTTCAGGAACATATTAAGTGAACACATCTTGTCACAGAAGACCACTCTCACTATGTTTTGCTTCACAATCTTTCTGTATCTGTATTGTTAGTTATATCAGATTTCTCATCAAAACATAAAATCTTGGCTTTATGGTTCTCAAGATCAGATCTCAAGAATGGGTATGAACAAGAAGTGAACTATGGTGATGGAAATTAAAAGATACGAAAAGGACACCACTGTTCTTTTACAGGTTTGTATGTACAGACCAAAAAATCACCACAATTCCAGACACTCTCTGATAGCTGAGGCATTTTCATATACAAATTTTTGTTGTCTTCTTCCTCTTTTTTTTTTAGATGACTAGTGCTTAGCATAAATGGGAAGAACACCACAATGATAGTTAAGTTGTTCAGTCTTATATTTTAAAAATTTTTTATTTTTAGATGACTAGTATAAATGAAGAGAATAACCTGTTTACATGCAGATTTGTATCTCTCTGGTTTTTTTTAAGTTGACTACTATAAAGGAAGAGAATAATGTATTTACAAGAAAGCTTTTTAGTCATAGTTTGTTTCTTCAGTTGAATACTAGTACAGTAGTCTCCACTTAAGAACCAAGTCACCAGAATGCAAAAAAAAGCCGGCTCTTTGGCAAAATAAGAAAGGTTATGCTAATCCATCTGACTACTACCTTGATTGCTGTGATCAGCTGATTGTTAAAGTTAAGAAGTTTATCTATACTGGCAGGGCATATATGTCTGTGTGTATTTTTTAACTAAGAGTTCCTATTTTTTTTTGCTTAAAAATTGAATCAATAATGCCTACCTTCTTTCAAATGTTGAGTGAGTTTCCACATGATGGTATCATTGTTGAATTCGAACATGATTATTATGGATGTGTTATCCTACCAGTCATCATATGAGTGACTCAAGCGTTTATTAGTTTGTGTTTAAAATTAACCCAACTGACTGAATTCCAGTGCAAAACTGATCCCTGTTCATACACAGAACTAGTCACTGGTCCATTTACTGGTAAACAAAGAAAATGTTATGGGCTAGTCCACATGAGGCCTATTACATAGTCATCTCCCCTTCCTTGTCTCCCTGCTCTGTCCAATCCCATTCTCATTTTCCCGCAAGCTAGCGCTGTGCAGTTCTCTCAAATGGACAATCTGTCATGACCTTACTCTATGAGTACTCGCATATCCTGGCCCAATATTGGGCTCTTAGGCAGATTTTTTATTTGGCAGATTTTTAGTTTCTTATTTGTATAGATCCATGAATTATGACGTCTCTCCTTCCACTTCTGCCCCCCTTTTTTACACGGAAGTAAACACAAACGGGGAATAGATCTATAGCAAGAAATGAAAATTCCTTTTCACAGCAGAGGCAGATGCCTATGTAGATTGGGCTCCAAGGTGGCAAGTTCTTAGGCAAAGACCACTGTTTAAGTAAAGCGAGCAAATATAAAAACATTTCGAAAAAGGATGTGAAAAAGATTTTGATGGTGGGATGAAATACATGTTGTTACCTTGACAGGACGGAAAGCTTGTGCAGGTGGGGTAAGATCAAGGGGACAGTAGGTCTCACACAGCAGGAACCACATGGCATCTGTATCAAGGGCGATGAATGAGGTAAATGCTTCCATCGCAGCCTGGACGGAAAGACACAGAGGGAAAACAAATAAAATAATTAAAGGTAAGGCAAAAGAGAATGCAAATGCAGATGGCAAGCAGAGAAATGGATGAAAGAATCAAACTCAAAATTACTGCTCCTTGGGTTATGTTCATCAAATTTAGTTCCCACAGAGTTGAATGACTTGATCTCATCCACAAATAATTATAAACAAATCAATCTTAGCACACCCTGGAGGATGCAACAAATTGTTAAAAAGTAATACTCTATCAAGATATGAAGGGCGGATGGCTTACTGAGGCAGAGTTTTTGAAGTAAATGGTTTTGAAATTTCATCTATGGAATGGTTTACACTTGATCAAAATGCGTTTCTTCCATTGTCTGAATTTTCAAAGTGGTCGAAATAAGCTGAGTGTATCTAATTTGTCTTGAGAGTGCTCTCTCTTGTGACTGTCTGTTTCCTCCAAGTCACCACGTGCTGATATAAAATGAACTAAAATAGTGAAAAACCACTACTAATTTATTGACCTAGTCTGTGGCCAATCATGACCTGATTTTTGTTTAGATCCTGCAGCACCTGTCCTTTTCTATATCTGGACAATTAACTTACTAACAGAAAAAAATGGACTGACACCCATAATTAACGTGGTCTCCCATCTGCAACGAGTATTTTATCATTTTGTCGCCTGTACAATGAAGGGGTGAATAGGTAAAACCTCTGTACGATGAAAAGGTAATGTCTTAACTTCTCTTCATGATGAAGGGGCGATCAGTCAGATAATCTACTGACAGATTCACTCCTTTGTCATGCAGAGAAGTTAAGGGTCTGCCTTTCCGTCCCACAGGGACTGTTACCTATTCACCCGTTCGTCGTACAGCTGATAATTTGTGTATATCAGAACTGGAAGTTATTAATAAGCATTAAAGCTACATTGAAGAACCCATTTGAGCATCATTCCTGTTCCTTCCGATGTACTGGAGATCTGATTCTGGTACATATAATTATGTATAATGCAACACTCTGAAATACTGACCTTTTGTAATGTTTCTGGCTGAAGATTGCTGAGGTAAGGAAGACAAATATTAGCCACTTTCTCCAGATACTCTCCCTGTAGCTGAAGCTGCAAGTACAAAAATTGCAACACTACATTATTCTGTAACAAGTCATTGTGACAAAGAGGGTACAGGATAGTAATAAATTCAGTAAGACTAAACTTAAAGGGATTTTTCAGTGCTTTACAAAAACAGATGATTACAGAATACAGATTTTCATTGATCATCAATGTTAGGTTGATGTAAACAGCCTCACTGTAGGGTCTCTGATATTACGCACCGCTTAACCCTCATGCAAACATGACAGAAGAGTCTCAAAAAAATATACAAGGACCAGTTGAGGTGCCGACTCGACACAAGCTCGTATTCGATCTAAGGGCTGGCAGAACTTGGCCAAGGACAGGGACAGCTGGAGGACAGAGATAAAGCAAAAGTTTAAGATCTTTGCCAGAGCCAGAAGAGGAATAGCAGAGGACAAACACAGGTGAAGGAAGGCAACAGGGGACAGGTGCAACGGTCTGATCAAGTGGAAGACTTATGCAATATATTTTGAACTGAAATTCCCTTGGAAACAGAAAACAGTGTTTATTAATAATGTCTCAATAATACTACAGAACTGTCAATATGTCATACATACACAGTTATATAAACTATCATTTCTTAAATACAAATATCGATAAAAACCCTGATATCCGACACATTCTACTGGCACCCTGAGGGCTAAAGCAGTTGTCTCATACTTACATTTCTGGCCAAGGTTCCCAGTGAGGACAAGATGCCCAGCTGAAGTTTGTGATGTGTGGTGTGAAGATAGGCTGATCTACTACCTGAGCTATGAGGGAGGGCCAAGGAACACACAGTCACTTAAAACCATTCACCAAGAATATGTATTGCAAATGAGTGGGAAGTTTTGTCGGGAGATCGCGAGTTACGGCTGTTTTTAACTATTTTTTGACTCGGATATCAAAAATTTTTTTTCAGGTTAGAAAAGACTTAATTTTTGTTTTGTGGAAAACAAATTAAAATTTTGGTATCTCAGTTGGAAAAAAGTTAATAACCGCCGTAACTCAAAATCGTCCCGTGCGACTTCTGACTCATTTGCTCTCGGTGCAAGAATATTGACAGAGATGGAATAAAAAACAAACTGAGATGGTATAATCTTGTAACAACACCCAGTGGCTTTGCTAAAATCTCATGTATGGGATACTACATGGGGAGTGAAAAAGGTTAAGCAGAAGAAATATGGATTGACAGGAAGGGACAAAGAAAACATCTGTGGAGACTGACACCCTAGCTTACAACTATGATGGATGAAAAAGATGTGCTGATAACCCAGACTGAGTTAAGGGCTAAGAAAAAGAAGGAAGTCTCCATCTCACAGTGAAAGAGACTGAAATCAAAAAGCAGGGGGATGGAACAACATCACAATACATAGTAAATAGGATAGAAGAATCAGCAGTGAGATACAAGCAAAAAGTTAAGACAAGAGAAATGGATATGAATAGAAACAAGTTGGTGTGAGTGATTGGTTACAGCAATCAAATGCCAGCTTGCCTCTTAAACTGAACAAGCCAAAACCCAGAAAAAGTGATTCAGCTTGAGTAGTAGAAAGTCATGTACTTCAAACTGTAACTTTTAACAATAGTTGCTTGACAGGAGTTCGGAAAAAGATGACCTGTTTGGTTAAAGTTTTTACATATAAACAGGAAAAAGTAGGACGGGAACAGTATGATAAAACAACAACTGAAGAAGAACCAACTAGGTTTGATCATCTGTCACGTCACATCAATTTATTTGATTTTTAGCTTATCATTTCTGCAGACTGTTAATTATTTCTTTTAATGTATTTAAGTAGTCTGATTGACTGTCCATGTCATAAAATTTTGAAATTTCTACGATGAAAATAACATTAACATCATATGAATGGTCACTTCAATCTTCTGAAGCTAAATCTCAGTATCAGACATTCTTTCACCCCCTCCAAACAGATGGAGAATTACATGAATCCAAAATGTTCATTGAAGATAAAATCAAAATAAACTAATTGTTTGTTTCAATTACAGGACACCATATCTTCCAGAGATTCCACTTCAGTGACACTCGAGAAGCCCACTCCTTAAGTCACCCTCTCAAGGATCTCTATAACAATACAGAGACATATTAAACCAACCTGAGCTTTCTATGCAAAAGAGACCTCTATTAAAAATTAGCATTAACATGAAAGTGCCTTAGGATAATTTGGAAAATCCACATGGCAAACCACATGTTTACACGTTTTTAAAAAAAAATATGGCTTTCCCTGTCACACTGATACCCATATTACAAGTATATATAAGCCTACATTTTTCCACATATCTGTAAATGTCTTCTACCGTCCCTAGGGATATGTAGCTATGATCAGCTGATACGCCATTAATTAAAGCCAACCAAAACCAAATGCAGATATTGCCAACTGAAACGGAAAGCTGGTACTCAACATCCAGCTACCACAAGACATAGTATCTCTCTTACAGGGACTGACAAGGACACTTACCTAATCTTTCCCTGTTGGTCCATGTACGAGATGAGGCCTGGCAGGACATCTTTCATTGTTCTCTGCTTGATGAAATCCTTGCTGACCTCGGACATGACCACAAGAGTTTGTACAGCCTGAAAATACACAAAGAAACATTCACCTGTCCTAAGATATCATGCATGACTGCAGATGTTTGTACTTATCTATCATACATCCAAATGTCTACTGACATAAGTTCTTTTCAGTTTTTAGATGCAGTCAACATGTTTGGCATGCAAATATAATATATTACTGATAGAAAGCAGCGAACCAACATTATCACAAGAAATCTCTACAGGATCAGCATTGTGGTCTGTATGCTTTTCCGTGAAGTTGATATTTCATATATCTATACATCAGTAAACCTGGGATTTCAGATAAAATCTGTGGACCAACAGATATAATTGAACTCTTTCAATAAATCTCTTATGTGACATATCTAATGCATGAGATAGGAACATCAATATCAGGGATGTCAAACTGTTTTCACAAAAAAAAAGTGGGAAAATTTTGCCCCCCCCCCCTCCCTCCCCAATCACCCGGGAGATTTATCATGGCGGTCTAGTGCTGTCAGGTTACACAAGATACTTCTGAAAAATCCAGGCTTTTCATATTACAGAAGTTTGCATTGTTTGGAAAGAAGTTTACAAGTTTTCACAAGGTCCTGGGGTGGGACTATATGTTACAGAACTTGTGGACATTCCAAGAACTGAAAAGATTTCACATGCAGAGCCCTCATCATCATAATCACTGATCATAAATAGATCTATTTTCAAGATCTAGATCTAGATCGCGACAGCTGCCCTCTTACATTACTCTCTCCAAGACCATGGGTATATTATTTAATATTGTCCGTACTCTGATGTGCTAAATTTCCATCAACAACTCTCACGCGACCACTCAACTGCATGTTGTTAAGTGTGATGAGCTCTGCGATACGAACTACAATCTCGGTCTTTAAACAGCTGTCAAACATGAGTTCGACTCTCGTCCGTGGAATGCGCAAAAGTCTATCGTACTTCTGATTTCACTGTCATCATGTGGGACTTGTATCGCATTGAAAATCATTAAACAGCGATTACCTTATGAACTTGGCCAAAAGTAGAAAAGTTGTCGATGACCAAAAAAGTTTGACATCCCTGCAATATGTTTACATAAAAAAACAAACAACTTTTTTATCTATTTTGTTAAAAATTAATATGAATTTGAAGAACCATCATCAAAAAAGAAAAAAAAAAAAAATTGCAAAGAAAATAGTGACAGCCAAAGTGCCAAAAAAAGTTTATTTTCCAACCAAAAGACAATTTTTTTTTAACATGTGCAATCAGGGATGTAAAACTGACTTTAGTCGGAATTTCGACTTTTTTTGGTCATCGCCGATGTTCCTACTTTTGGCCGCTCAACTAGCGACTTTGCTGAATCTACAAGGCAATCACGGTTTTAAAATAATTTGCGATACAAGTCCTGCACGACAACAGTGAAACTGAAAGTACAAAAGAATTCTGCTCGTGCCATGGGCGATAGTTGAACTATTGTTCAGCAACTGTTTGAAGATCGAGACTGAAGTTCATACCGCTCAATTTCTCACACCTGATAACATGCAGTTGAGTGTCACGTGAGAGATGGTGGAAAATCAGCACATCAGAGTACTAACAACAACAAACAATGTGCCCATGATCTTAGAAAGACTAATGTAAGAGGGCAGCTGTTCGAGATCTAGATCTAGAAAATAGGTCTAGTCCGACTTTTTTGTGAAAACAGTTTGACATCCCTGTGCAATGACATACTTAATAGTCAATGATGTGTTTGCTTACCTTAATGACAATGAATTTCTCCTGACTTCTGAACAATGGGCAAAATCCAGACCACAACTCGTGAATCTGTGGCAACAGTTCTTCTGTAATGATAGGATTGTCTGGATAAGGGTGCAAGCCACATGACAAATGAACAACAACTTTGTTGTAAGCAGATTAACCCTCTAGAGCCTAATGTTACATCAATGTTGTGTGACCTGGTGAGATGACTCCAAGGTCACAGAGGGATTCGTCGGGAAAATTAGATTTTATCAATCCTACGGGTCAGAAAAGTTAACTTTGAATGTGATTACCTCGGAATGGAAGTGGCGTAACTGAACCATTTTTTTTTTCACTGAAGTAAAGCAAACTCACCTCTTTCTCCACCAAAATGTCCGAAAATATCACTTTGACATCTGACACATTCAGCTGGTTTCGTGACGAATGACGCACATAGATAATAGCTTTAAGAGACTTAATGGTAACAAAATCCGAGATATTTTACATGAGAGAATAATGACAGAGCCCTGATAACGAACATTGTGGAGTTCTCACAATTGATGTCATTGTAGATTAATGAAATCAGCACTGATTGTTACTATGGCGTCAGTTCAGTTTAATCAGAAGTGCACTCACTTTCTTGGCTTGTAAGTTATCATTAAAATGACCAAGTCAGAATGACGAACTGACAATGAAAATACTAAACACATATTTATTTATACATTTTATATTTACAAAATATACTGTTGATCTTGCACACCAGCATGAACCAGTATGGCACAATATAATTCTGTACAGTACTTTGCTCTGATGAATTGCACAACTATTTTGTTTTGTAATGACATGCCATCTATTCACAATATCCATGCCATCGATTCATCAGTCGTGATCAATGTATCAGGTACCACTGGTTTTAACCCTCGAAATGTCTGTAGGAACTGCTCATGTATCCAGGTTTCTATAGCCATATTTATTTTTTTAAAATGAGCCCTCAGGCACTGTGACAGAACAAAACTAGTACCTTGCTTACTATTTGTTTGTCATTCAGAAATTGTTACAAAAAGTGCATAAAATAACAAGTCACTTTTTGATCAGAACAGCCCCTTGAAACATTTAGGGCTAAAGGCTGTTGACAGGCTCTAGAGGGTTAATATCTTATACAGAACATGTAGATCCAAGATCTTCTACTATGGACTTTGATCTAATAGCTAAAAGTTCTATGGAATGTCTCATTCCATTTTAAGATGAAACCTGCAGCTTTAAAGGAGCTCTAGAAGGTCAATATCTAATACACAACATGTAGGTTCAGGGTTCCTTATTGAGAAGTTTTGTCTATGAACTTAAAGCTCTGTAAAGTGTCTAAGTGTATCTATATAATGAAAGGTGACATCTGCAGCAGAACAAGATTCAGGCTCTATATTCATCCAGAAAACAAAATATAAAGCTTTGCTCTGTGGAAATCTGAGTTCTGAGCTGGACCTAAGCAGTTTGTCTGAATCAACATTTCTATTATGTCTGGTAACACATGTAATTGTGAAAAAAGCTATAATTATACTAAATGAAAGCATTTCCTTTTTCACAATTAAATAAAATGACATCCAAAATATTTCATGAAGTAAAAGAGAAAATGGAATTTGGTTTTAAAACTAAACAAAATGATAAAATGTGACAAACAAGTGAAAGGAATACTTAAACTTCTATATGTCTGCTATAAAAAATTGACAGATTTCTCAGCAATCCTAAGTTTGTATCATTCAGTTTTCAATCTATATTTTATTAGCTCCCATTCCTCTTCAGTTTTTTACTTTGATGATCCCTGAGATCCTGACAAGCTTGACAGACAATATCTAGGGCTTGAACTTGTAGACGACCATCGTGTGACGACAGCAGATTTTTAATCCTTTGCAGAACCTGTTAGGTATTGAAAGAAACAGCATGGCAATGATCTAAGAAATCTACGGCGGGAAACTAATTGCAAGATTCAGACAAACTAGTGAGAAATTTTTAACTGCAGATTTACATTGCCTATCTGAAATATGAAAATTGTGTTTCAACCAATATGTGTTACGTTTTCTCTATTTTGAATAATCTTTGTTGTGGCAATACTCAATCAACAGACTTTAAAATCAAATGGCACTGTGACTCTGTTGTTT
>JBCEWB010266514.1:0-23014 GCA_039654565.1 Peronia peronii
TATATATATATGCTAAGTACTCATATTTTTCTTCTAAATGGGGTAAAAACTTATAAAGATGTTTTTCATTACCTGTCTCATTACATGTGAAAGAAAGGACATTTCACTCTTCCCCTCCCCCTCTCCCCCCCCCCCACAAAAAAAATCTTACACAAATCAAGACTGTTCCGCTTATTTTTCAGGACCATCAGCCTATCAGCCCTCTGCTGAGCTGTTTCTACAGCTGCCAACTGTTGCACCTCCTGGTAATGGGTGCTAGACATCAGTTCACAAAGGACATTCCATTCATCCACGTGTTTCTTGTGTAAGACAACTAATACAGACTCCTGTGATGAAATCATGGCTATTATCACAAAAAAACTCTCATTTATGACATCATACATACTAAGAGATATCACAATTACTCTTTTAGGCTAAAACCATGAGGCTATAGTTGTTAACTATATCATGACAGTTTCATTGAAACAATTTCACCTCAATGAAAGAAAACAATAACAACAAAATAACAAAGCAAAAATTTTTAAGATTTGACAATTGAACACTTATTCAGTGATAAACGAGTAGCAAGCTTGTTTTTTTTTTTTTTTACTCCTCCATTCTTTATTAAAGAGTATGCAGTAATATATAGATCCAAGCTGACTTTTACCTGCATTTTATTAACATCATCCACACTGACAATGTCAAATCCAGATTTCTTTATCTGCTCTCTTTTGCAACTGATGACATGTTTGGCCAGCAGTTCGTATCTGCTGTGATCATGTTGTAGCCTGAGAAAATGACAAGAGTAAGGGTAATCATTCATGTCTGTCTACCGGTTGTGAAAATAACAAAGATCAAGACTGATTCCATATCTCAATGAGCTAGGTTAACTCTCTGACTGCTAAATCCTTAGTGACTAAAACATTCTCTCTCATAATACATGGTGGCTGTTACAGCTTTTACTCAGCAACAAATCAAAATTCAGGAGCAGTCTGAGTATTTCAACAGCTGTAAAGAATTCACTGATTTCATCATGAAAAAGATAACAAAATAAACTTGAGGATTTGGGCAGTAAAAGTGTTAAGGATTACTAACTCCACAAAATAATACACTAACTCACTGACATGTGCTATACAGATATTGATGGTAGATATCAATGATTTAGAATAACAGAAATTCAGTAAGATGAATGTTCACATATAACTGGGCTGACAAATTCTCAACAAAGCAAACACAGGTCCCACACATAATTATCTTCTCTCCACTGATTAAGGGGAGGGGTGGCACCTGAAGGTCATTTTCAAAATGCATGAGAAATATTGAGTTTGAGCATCTTGTCTATGTCAGACATGGGCAAATTAGAAGAAAAAAATTTTGAAAAAAATTTCAAAGCATTGTTTGCCCTGGTGACGCCGCCATCTTGGATTTTCAATATAGATAAATAGTGAAATTTTAAAATGTATCTCCTCCGTCAAAATTCAATGTATCACTTTGTAAATATGTATTCGGGTTGTTTGAAACAAGATCTACAAAAGTATGCATTGTTTTTGTGATTTAATGAAAACTTCTTTTCTTACGGAATTTTCAATGTTGTCTTATTCGGAAAGTGATAATTTCCAGATTTTTTTCAGACTTTATCCACTATATCTTCAAATGTATGTAACACATCCTAATTTGCATGCATACCTTTCTTTACTATTGTTACAACAAGCCACATGCAAAATTTCAAGCAAAAATGTTTGAAAATAAATGTGTAGTTAGATTTTTAGTGAAAAAAAAGTAGCGTACTGAGAAAATCACATTCAAAGTTTTCGTAAATGAAAGCTGAAGCAAAAATCAAACCAGGTCAGAGTGCAAGTGTTGTAACCTCTGACCTTCTCCCAGCCAGTCAGAATCCTAGTTGGTGATGGATGCGCTGCGGTATTTTTACCCAGCCAGTGAATAACATGGTTGAAAGGGTAAAGGTCAAACTCAGCACGCACGGGCAGATGTTCAGCGTGAAATGGGGTCAGACTATTGTGTATAAACGTGGTCTTTTCCAGGCTGTGGTCTCAATGTAAAGTGATCTCAGACTGGGAATCTAGGCCAGATGTGTAGGGAAATGGAAGTGAAAGGTCACAGTGCTAAATTTACCCACATGAAATGCCTGTGATGGGCGCTGCAGCCCGATTATTGTAGCATATTTTTGCGATATTGGATGCATGCATGGATTCTTTTTGATCCCCTGCTCTCTTTTGATGGTCAGTTTTGACCATAGATACTGTTTTCAGTTGAAACTAAAGCTAGATTTGTGAAGATAAATGGACAAAATGTTTGAATAACAGAAAAACCCAGATTTGATATTTTGACTGATTTTCCGACTTTTCAGGTGCTGCCCCTCCCCTTAAGCCAGATAAAATGACAGCATATTGACTAGTGCTGTCACTGGTGACTTTCAACAGGTAATAGAGAATCCGATTGAACAAACATCTGAATGAATCTATACAGGGTGTAATAGAAGAAATTTAAAAGTCCTTGATGTTCCAAGCATTCCACAGTTAGTATCCTACCTGTTTGTTTGGTCAGCTTGTTGTCTCTCAGTTAGACCAGTGACCAGGCTGGCAGCTTGGAAATCCTGCAGGTTCTGAGAGAGCAGAGTTTCCCACTTCAGTTTGTTCATCAGAACTTGTTTGTCATCATCAGAGGGTACAAAGTCCAGGGAACCTAAAACCAAACAATGGCCAAATGCATGGAATTACTTCCTTTCCCAAGTAAGTTGAAACTAGCACTTTGCCAAACCAGTCTGACAGAGAAAGTGTGGTGAAACTTCAAGATACCTATACATATATTTACATGTTTAATCCAAATGGCCAATTTTCTTTGCCTTTATGATAGACTGTTTCTATTCCTGTGTTCAGACTGTTTATGGTTTCTTCATCTGCATAACCAATGTCCTGGTCAATTTCTGAGTGTGATCAAATATCTCAGCTAGAAACTGTTCAGAGAAGGGATGACAGCAGAATTTTATGTGCATGTCTGAAAGAGTCTGATTTATATTTTTGACAGTGTTCCAATAATTAGACTATTCAAAGCCACACTGTATGGTAAACAGATGACCAAAAACTTTACTTGCAAGAATCTTACAGTATTATATAACATATTACAGGCAGTGAATAGCATCATGTGCCTGGATAAATAGAAATTTTCAATCTACCTCCAATAAAATTGGCCACAAAATCAAGCTCTGCTAGACAGCGTCTGTGGAGATGGGAAATGGTTTCTGGACCTCCAGAATTTGTTACACTGATGTTGTCCTCCGGTATTGTGAGATCACCAGCTGCAGATAGCAAAATTGCCACTGAAATCACTAATCATTATCATCATCATAAAGATTAAAATGGGCTCTATCAACTGTCATTGAATATAAGGTTTAGCATGAACTGTAAGAGAAGCTCACAATAATATGGATAAAGGCAAAAAATATGAGGTTCTTTACAGACAAGATACAAGTTAATCCAGACTTCACATTCTCTTACAATATTACACCTTCCTTCTTGAAGCACAGAATCACAATTGTCCTAGAGTTGCCAGCTCTGGACAAGAACCACCAATCTGTAACAGTAAAAAAAATGTTTAAAAACAGTTTAACAATTTAAAAAATATGATAAATGGATTCTTGTCCCAAGCCAAAGCGGCAAAGAAATATTAACACTATACCTGGCTCACCGGTATATACGGCCATCAAGAATTGCTGTCTTCCCACACCTGTCAGATATGGCAGGGAGGGCTGTAATCTGAACCCTGGAAACAGACAGGCTGACATACTCTCACTGTTGCCTGGGGAGCAAATTGTGCAGATGCTAAAAATTGAAACACCTAGAAAAAGAAGTATATAACTCCATTTTGAAAGAATTTAACTCAGAAAAATAAACAATTTTTTTCTGAAGTCATATATATATACTATTTTAATTGGTCCAGTTGGACATTTTATTGTGTTTGGATGCTTCTATATCAAATTTTGACAGTGCATCTCTCACTGGCATTTTTTGTTTGTTTGTTTGTCAGTTGTTGTTTTTTTTTCTATTTAGACTCTCTTGATTTTGATTCAAACTGTGTGAAATGTCACTTAAGCACTTGTCATTCCAACACAGTGGTTCCCAACAATTTTTGCACTTGTGACCCCTTGTCCAAAAGCCACACAACCCCCTATATCAGCAGCTTGATTTACATTTCAGTTTCTGTGACTATACTTGCAGACACATATACACATTGTTGGTTGTTGATTGTTTTATGTCTTTCAACCTCCTTGTTGATTATACACATTTACACAGGCACATACACTAACAGGCATGCATTCAGTCATCTAATAACATTGAATCATTGTAACACACATTTTTTTGTTTGTTTTGTTTTTTTAAACTGAAACCAAAAAAAAAAAATTATGTATGAGCATAAAAAATGTAACTGGTGAGCTGAAATTAATTTTATCTCAAGCTGCTTCTAGCAAGGGTATATTGCCACCCCCCCCCTCCCCAGGCTTCACAACCCTTCAAAAGGGGTCATGATCCACCAGTTGGGAACACCTGTTCTAAGAGCTTCATCTGGTGATGTTACTTTATCTCAGGCATCAGTCCTTTTTTCCTCTGTTCTTTCCATACTTTATGTTAGCATTTAGACATATGTGCAAGATTTGCAAGATATTTTAAATGCATGACAAATCTTACAGTACAATTAAGAAATCCAAGATTTCTCTCTGAAGTAAGATTTCAGCCACTTTTAACATTGCAAATTGCTGACTAAAACCATAGACTGATCAAAATTTATCAAAGATTTTCTCTGAACTTTTTAAAATTTACCTTCATCCCACAAGGGAGCTTCTTTTGCAGCAAGGGCAGTGACTACTTTATTCTTCTGTTTTTGATTCATTTTAGACCACCCTTGCCTCCCCTGCTGCTGTGATGCACACTCTGTGACCAAATGATTGCGTAGAACTGCATATTTTTTTGCAATCAGCTAGAGAGAGAGCAAAACACATAAACAACAATTAAAAAAGTACGAAGTTATTTTTTGTGCAAAGGAATAAATCAGTTTACAGAGCCATTTAACTGACTGCAACCATTTCACCTTTTTTTTGTTTCAAGTAAAACTTTTATCTATGAAATGATCAGTTTATATTTGTATGACAAACATATCTCATAAAATCATCTTTACTTATTTTCACATGCCATTTCAGAGTAAAAAAAATAAACCGACAGTTGTGAAAATCAAAGGCATATTTCTTCAGACTGCCACAAAAACTGGTGATTGTTCTCTAGCACTTAATCCTCTTGATAATAATCATTAGTTACCAATACCAAAAGCAGATATATATATCATAGAACTTGAAGGACAAAAGCAACTGATTATGACTATGGACAATTTCTGTCCATGCACATATTAACCTTTAAAAAAAAAAAATACCTACCTTATCAAACTCAATGCCATTTGCGTCCCCATCAAACTTGGTGAAGACCTTCATCAATAAATGACAGTGGCTATTTTTCTTGGCTTTTTCATCCATCGAAATTTGCTGCAGCATTTCCTGTGCTGTCTGTATGATAATTTATTGAAAACGAAAAGACTCACTTAGTTTTCAGCTTTCGCAAAAAGCATATTTTGTACTCAATTTGATTTATAATGTGTAGCTACCAAATAGATGAAGTAATGACTGAACCAAGAAATGGGCTATCAAAGGTAAAGACACTCGTCCATTTTTAGTTTTGATGGATATTGGGAAATTAGGCCACAGATTGTACATACTGTGAAAATATCATGGCTGAGATACAACCTTCGGATAGTTCACACAGTTTGAAACTGATGCAACTATTTTGCATTCAGAGGGAACTAGGCCCATATCTTGACCCCTGGAAGTTATCTCCATTTCTGACGATTTAATAATATTTCAACAAGATCATAGAACTCAGCAAAGAAAATGAAATGTATCTTCTACACTAATCCAGAGTTAAAATTTCAGGCTTTCTGATGTTGAAAATGTAAAAGCTAAACTCTGACAGACAAGACTTTACTTCTCTGAATTGTGTAACCAGTTCACCCCAACTATAATTCTAGACTTTATATTTTCTGTGACGTGCAAATAGCAGTTTATCATATTTTTACTTTTAACACTTACCATGCTTGTAGATTATTTCTCTCTGTAATTCAGCAAACCATAATAAATTGTTATAATTTTCCCACTTCAAACACACCATGTTTCACAATAAATAAGAGAATATTTTAGGTAAATCCCTAATGAATAAATAAATCTCTACATTTCAGCAAGCAGTGAGTAATGACACTGTCATTATTATTGTAGTTCTCAGCGCCCATCAAATATATTTCTACAAAGTTAACATTCTTCACTGTATAGGAAGCAGTAAGAAGTACAGTTTCCCCAGCTATATTGCACTTACCATTGTAGACAATTTATTCAGAGCTGTTGCCAATTCCATGTCTTGCAAGTCCTGTAGCTCTGCCAGAAGATGTACTACCACATCATCTATCAACACTGCCTTGCCCAGAGACTTGCACAGAGCCTGTTTCTTGCCAGCTGCTCGAATAGCTCCGGCTTCTTCAAGGATATATGTGTGCTCCTCTACACTCCCTGGTGACAACAGAATGTTAGAAAAGCACTATATTTCTATGGTGCATACTCCACTCTCTTAATGTAAGCTAAAGCAAATTTTGGGTAATTTCAAGAGCTTTCCAGTGATAAATTTGGAACAACAAGAACCTTCCATAGAAATGAAAATTACGATATTAAACATTGCTAGAAATGACGTATTTTACAAATATTATCATTTTAACTGTCAAAAACATAAAATCTTTCATAATAAAAAAATACAACAGCTAAAGAGACAAACAAGACTCAAAGATGAAATTTTAATACAAGATGTTTACGTTTGCTTCCTCACCTTCATCATCTAGATCCAGAGCCTCCCTTTTCACCTTCAGTTCCTGTACCCTATTCATGGCCTGATCTGGTGTCATGATGGCAGCTGCTTCTACCAGCTCGTCCAAGCCCTCCTCTTGTAACAGACTCAGCATTACCTCTCTCTCCTTGTAGTGACGTCTCATCATTGTCCTCAGTACAACAGCCTGCAGGCCTTCCTCATCATCTAAATGACAAAAGTATTGAAAACTATCATGATAAACATTGATAGAAATAAAAGTAGCTTGGTGTGCTATTTGATCATTTGACACACTTTTTTTAACTGTCTTTCTGAAGCCCTGGTGACCATGAAAAGTTTGCGACTTCTTATGTATCATCACTTTCACCTAGAACTGGTTCAGTGTCACTGTAAGATCCCATACCGTATACAAAAATTTATGTCGAGATCAAGATAACAGGATAAAGTCTGTTTCAAACGAAAAATAATTCATCTCTCATTTCTCCTGTTGTTTGTTTCAGTTTGAATGACTCAAATTGTCTGATTGAGGTAAAAAGAGGAATTCCTTATTAATAGTATCAGCATTAGGGCTGGGAACTCACACAATTATTCTGAAATTAATTGGATTTTGGTTGAAAGAGAATTATTAGTGCAATGAGTCCAACTTTTGGTGCTTCTGCAAATATTACAAAATATCCCACAAAAAATGCCTTTCTAGGATAGCTGCATTGATTTTGTAAAATCTGTTGGGAACAAAATAGAGAATGTAAAGATTTTAAAATTTGCTACATTCAATGCATAAATTGAATAAACTTTACAATTCATTATAGAAAGAGCAATAGAACCTTTAGGTACTTCTGTTGCCTTCTCTTTTCTTTGCTTATATTTGTTTTATTCATATACTTGGAGCTCCAATATAAATGTCCCTTCAATGTAGCAAGCTGTTGAGGCCTCTCCAATCCCTATGATCATTAATACAACTTTGTTTACTGAGTTCATACCATCTTTGGGCTTTGCTTTCTCTTCCTTTGGTGGATGCTGTTTCTCCCCATGCTTGATACTTTTCTGCCTCAGCACTGCCCTCTTCTGAGCCAGATTTAGTTGTCTGTCTTTGTCATCCTTTGATCTGAGAACAAAGGCAAATTGTAAAAAAAGTGAACTTATTGACTGTTTCATCATATTTGTAAGAGATTAAAACAAAAGTGAAGGCCTTCACAGAGGTGAATAATTTACAGAAGAGTGAACGTTACATGTAGAATATTGTAAAAAAGAAACACTAATTTACAGGAAAACTGATGAAATTAGTGCCATGGAAAACAACAAAAGACTAATCGTTTATACAAAATAACAGCCACTAGCATTGAATAGATGCACAGAAACAGTATCCTACAGAATACTAATATCATACTGGGCAAAGTGCTGAAAAAAACAACAGATTTGTCACTGATAATGGTGGAAGTCTGGCTTAAGCTTAAATGCAACTGATGTTTAACAGCATTCCTGAGCATAACAGTCATCTGATAATGTCATTTAAAAAGAAATGTGCCAACAGAATTATGTATTTACCCAACAGAATCATAATGGTATAACTCATCAAATGACTTTTGCTCTAAACAGTTTTTTCTCAAAATCTCAAAAGTGACGAAAATGAAATATACCATTACCACTGAGCAATAAAATATTTCAATCACACCTGTATGTCTCAATGGTGCCATTATCAATCTGTAGAAATGACAAGGTGTGTATAAACATCACAGTTCAATCTTTATTTTTGACATACCTCCCACCAACGGCACTCCCTATCCTCTCCAGCAGTCCAGTGAATAACAGAGCCATTTCATGGTCTCCTTCCGAGCTTGCTCCAAATTTCTCAGCAGCCAGTCGGGCAATTTGTACATGCTTGAGTTTGCTCTTCAGTTTCTTGGTCTCGTCTTTGCCCACCCAGGACAACAGGGACTCCTGCTCTTGGTTAGCACGAGGCACAAGATCTGCCAGCAAGTTGACGGATGGACTCATAGAGGATGTTCTTGGAGAACCTGAAAAAAATACAATGTTTGCATTGCATCAGCAAATAAGTTGCTCAATCAAACTACTCTTAAAAAATTGATGTCTCACATTAAAAAATCTCTTCAATGTTTTGAAATCAAAATAATTCTTTGTGTAGAAAAAACTAAATCTGAGATGGGATAAATAGGCAGCAGGGCAGCTGAGGCACAAAGTTATCTTTATTTTACAAATATGTCCACTTGAGATGTATGCTTATTTCACAGTTTTAGAATAATCATATTTCTCATGTGAGGTATTTTATAAGTCATAGTTTCATGTTTACCATGTTTTTTTTTTAGGTTGGGACAGTCAGAACATAGATATAAAAGATTTTCAACAGCAGGTTCTGGAAGATATTCATAGGAGGATGAAGGATGACACTATTTAATCACATCTTCCAGTCTAAAGAAATATCATGAACACCTACAGCCATAAAGATATGAGATGCAACATGATGAAATCAGGCGCTCGTCAAACTGTACTGAAGCAATAGGAGAAATCACGTGCTTTTCAACAGTGAGTGAATTTTTAAGGCATTTTTTTCTGAGTAAAAAAGTCAAAAACCGTAATTATGTGGCATGGTCTAATAATGATTAATAAGGATTAACAAAAGTGATTGGCCATTTTCTCACAAAATTCAGCTGCAGCAACAGGTCACCCCCATTGTCTTGAATTGCCATTATCTCAACTTCTACTTAAGGCAGAACAAAAATTTTTTCATACACAGAACAGGAAATGAATAGCCTTCACTTTGATACCAATAACTCCATATGCTCAAAATTTGACGAGAACCTGATTTCATTGTGTCGCATCTCATGTATATTAAAAAGTACTGGGCTATGGACATTTCATGGCATCATTTCTGACTTCATAACCAAAGCTCTATGGCTTTTTGAATCACATAATAAAAAAAACAAACTTACCACTATTTTCATATGTCTTGTCCTCTCCAATTAGAGACCAAAGAGATGCCAGAGCCTGAAAATAAACGTTAAAATTGCAAAATAACCCAAAATAAATCTCACTGTCATTCTTCATGATTATTTTTCACAAGAAATTCTTTTTAAGGGGAGCAAATACATGTTTTTTTTTTTATCTCCCTTCACATAGTGTGTGAGATGAAACATCGCAAACAGTCTGATTTACATGAAATTCAGTCAGAAGTCAGCACTGCATAGAATGGGTACAAATTTATAGCATTATTAATATGTTTCTGCAATTCAGCCATCACAATCAATTTCCTAGTGAAAATTATTATTGAACACAGTGATTGTTCCCATGCCATATCTGAGTAACAAAGGGAAAATTTTCTTCAAGTGTACGCTAACACTTTGTTTTAAATGACTCAAAGTTGAAAACACATACAATCACGTATTATTTGATAAAAAAAAACAGTGAGATCAGATTAATATCTACATTCACGGCTTCAAAAAAACTCAGCATACTCTTGTCTGCTTGTGAATGGTTGCAGCTACCATTTGTCTGAGCCTTTTCAAACTGCTCAAAAAAGTTCTCCATCATTCTATTATACCAATAAACAAAAGTTCAAGGTGCCAATTTCTAATATCTCAAAAAGTTTTGCCATAACTAACTATGCCTCATCAAAATGAAAGAAAAATAAATGCTCAACAGGCATAAGCATCACATCACGCTTACAGAGGTTTCCTACCTGAGATCGTGGACCAATTAAGTCACTCATCTGATCTAGAAGTCCTTCACCTCTAAGCTTCTTCTCTTGCTTGCGCTGCTTCAGTAATTCTTTCTTTTTCTCTTCCTTTGGAAGACTGGATGAAAAAAATAGTGATCAACAAATCAAAAACTTCTGAATCAGAAAGGATGCTTACATTAAAATGGTAATTGTACATTTCCTGTCATCACTTCTTGACTAGTACATGATAATTCTGGTCAAAACTTATTCTGCATCACTAGAAAGAGACAGCATTCATATGGCACAGAACACAAACAATGCTATAATTCTTTAAAAAAAAAAAAAAAAAAAAAAATGGATGTCACATGGTAGTGTAAACTGATCTGATGTCAAAGATTACTTCATTGTGAAAATAAATCTTTACTAGTTATAAGGACTCAGAAGTTAACTTTGAACCTGAGTATATCATCACAAAAGAGTCATGACTAAATCTATTTTCAGCAAAGTCAGTTGCACTTACTTATTCTCTGTCCATAAACATCAGGGCTATACATAAAAAAAAAATTGACACCTGAGTCATTTTATCTCACCATTTACATATCAACATAAAGGCAAAGTTGTTTTTAAAACTGTGGCCTGAGCTTTAGGGAGCCAAATTATCTTGGGGAATGGTTCACACTGCAGCTGGCTCTTCCATTCTGATCCCATTTTCTGTCTCAAGTTTCAAAGCTTAAACTAGCTGTCTAAAGAATATGGAGCATATCATTGTTACTTCCACTCTGATCCCTTATGCCTCAACTTTCAAAGGTTGAACTATCTAGAGAAACAGAACATATTATAGTTACCTCTTCCATTCTGATCCCATCTTCTCCATCAGCCCAAAGACCAGAACTTGGTCCCTCAGTGCTGCATATTTGCCTTCCATTGCCTTCAGATAGCCTGTGTCTTCCTTACTGATATCCATACAACCCAGTACCACATAGGCAATAGCACTGAAGTGCTCATCTGTGGTGGCTTCTATCTCCTCCAGTATTAGTCTGGTAATGTCTGCTGTTTTCTGGAGCAAATTCAGGTTGTGAATGTATTAGGGTTAATTTGCTGTGCTTGGTCTGAGATATATGTATTTAGAAATTAGTCAATATACAAATCTGAATTTAAACGCCATGTGACTCTAGAAGTGACTGATCTGGTCTAAGACATATTTATTTCACTCTGTGGTTAAGTTCTTCTTCAAATGACATACAACAAAGTGAATAAGTTCTCAGTTTTGCTGTCTTTACGCTTTACTAAACAACATTAGAGAGACCACACTAAATCGGCCACAATTTCTACGGACCTTTCTAGGATTAACATTGGATAACATGTTTATGATTATATATGATCATGGCACCAGCGATGCCCAAATATAAATGAATATCAATGTATAAATAACTGTCCAAATGTGAGAGGGTTGAACAATCACAATACCTGTGTTTGTATCGCATCTCATACATTATGCAAACATTATAAAATCACAGACTTGAACTACATGTATCTGATCACGAGGTACAATTTCTAATCTAATTTTCTCCATTTCTTTATTTTCATAATTGATAAAGAATCTTAAAACATTTTTATCCTCTGTTTGTGACATAAGGCTATAGTTGACATAAGGCCATCTGTTACTCAGATTCAGGTGTTTTGACATTTTAATAGAAAAAAATAAGATAAACTACATAAGTTCTCAGAAAGGAAATTTCTTTCAAGGTTGATGAGACATACATATATATGGAACATACATTCATATATATATGCACAAGACTAAAATGTCATGAATAGCATTATAATAAGGTAGACTAAAAAAAATTGTTGTACCTTAATAAGCATATCACTGATGGAATGAGTTTCTGTGACATTCTCAGTTAGTTCTTAAATATAGCAAAGACCCACTCCATTCGAAATATTTCAGCTGCTCATGAAATAGGTGCATACAATTACCCAAATTATATTACTTTCATGGATTTGATGATGTTTGTGATCCTAAGATGTCAATTTTATTGATGTAATATGATAGATGTAATATTTAAATACTCAATATGCCCTGGTGGGCAAGAAAGTTAATACTTTTCTTTATCTTATTTTGTCTTAGTGACACTGTCACATCTAGCAACTCAATATCAGAGGTGGAATCTCACAGAGCTTGTCTTTGTATAGATGTCATCCATGACTCTATCACATTTCACAGATTGTCTCTGCTGTAAATTAGCCAAAATTATGGGCCTCTACCCACATCTATTGAACTACAACAGTGGCAGGATCTCAAAGTGCTCACATTTGAGGCAGACACCATATCATTGGCAGGACATATCAGAGTTCACTTATTTGTCAACACTATGAGAGTGGCAGGATCTCAGAGCCTTACCTTTGTGTGGATGTCACTGATGACTCTATCAAACTCCACAGCTTGTCTTTGCTGGACATCAGCCAGAACCACAGCCAATACAAACTCGTCCCTCAGGTTGTGGTTCTTGGCCTCCAGCTCTGCACGACGGTCCTCACAGTACAAACCCACAGCTAGAATGAAGCAATATCTATGTACAACCTCTATCAGTCTAAGAACTAGAATATTTCATCTTCCTCAGCACAGTGGTGGCTTCAATGTCTTATAGCATTAGTCTGACAATGTTTACCATTTTGTGGAGATGATCAGCATAATCCAAGTTGTGAATATGTCAGGATAAATCTATTCTGCATAGTCTTAAGTACTTTGAAGCGTGGTGTTTACTGTTTCATTAAAGTGAGTGAATATTATTTCAGTTATTCTCAATGTCCAAAAAAATGTTGATTTCAAAACATTGTACCTTCAGTGAATCATGATGAACTTTGACATAGCATGGAAATCAGGATAATCTTAATATAATGTGCGATTCTTTGATACAGTTTTTTTCAAAACTTTTTTGCAAAGAATCAAAAAAGTAAAGTCTTGGTGAAATGAAAACTTTTGTTGCTTGTGAATACCATCATTTTCATCTATGATTATACTATGAGAACTGTGTCACACCAAACTAATTTTCATATTTTACTTTCAAAATACATTTAGAATTCTATCAATGGATAGCAAATATTTATTCACCAAATTGAGGAAAACAGAGGAAAGTTATTAATGAGGCAGCAAAAAAGTGCATCATTTTCATAAAAATGTATAAATGTGTTAAAAAAATGTGGATGTTGGGCAAATAACATTCTAATATTTCTTACCTTCCTGCAATAATCGGATATTGGCCGTTGAATCTGGAGACTTTGCTGCCTTCCAGTCTTCCCTCTGATTGCGCAGTGTGCCTTGACGACGTTTGCGGTCAGTGGGTGACATCTTCGCAGCTGATTCCATCGATGTTTTGCTGTCATGCCCTTGTAACATGTAGATCATGGCCTGTTGTGAAATACAATGAAATACAAACATGTCACAAATGACACAGAATCATTCTCTGCCCGTCATTTCCATTTATAATTATTCATTTTTCCAAACCATTGTCAAATCCTCCTACCACTGAGATTTTTAAAAAAAAAAATAATAGCTCAGGTCTCCACATTTGTATAGTCCCAGAGGTTTTCAATCTCATTGCTTAGTACTATGATATAAAACAGATAATAATGAAACAAAATATGGTACATCTTGCATTTGAGTGTTCTTCATCACTAGTGCAGAAAATATAATGATGTTGCAGAGAGCACAAAAAAGATAAAATAGTAAAGCATTCTGTTCTTTTTTTTCAGCTAATCTTTGTTTCAAAAAACAAAATTCAATCAGGTTTGACAAACTTAATTTTTTTTTGTTTTAAAACTCATTTGATACTGACATTGACCATGTCAGCTGTCTATAATTTTATACCTCTCTCTCCAGGTAATGTCTCTGTTCCATCTCCTGTACCAGCCTCACTTTCAATGCCATTGACCCAATTCCTTGCAAACTATCCAGGTCTGGGGCAACTGTTGATCGTTTCACTGGTTTGTGACCTTTGCGAGCCTCCAATCTCTTCCCAGCAAGCACTTCAGATCTCTGCTGATCCCAGTCAAACCTGCGGAAAAAAAAACCCTTAAAAAAATGATAATAAAAAGACAATTTTCATTGAAAGCATATGTAGTATGACCAAGTGAAAAGTAGAGTCTGATGTCCAATTTTTCATGGACAGATCTATTATTGACAAATGAAAGGGAATAAAGCGTACTTCTCCTCTGCCAATGAACTGTTTTTTAACCAAACTCTGTTTGATATCTGACTTGTGTGATCAGGTTGTATGATCTGACATCTCCAGAATATGAGACAGAAAATGCTTACCTGCTTCACTGAGAAGCCAATTTTATAGTTCTGTGCTAAAAAATGATGCTGAGGTTCGTCTCAATTGCTAAGTCGATCGCTACCTCTCACTCGCTCTCAGTCCCACCTACTGTGCATGAGCCAATTGGCTCCCTTCTACTTTCCCAAAAGCAATCAGAAACATCAACTGTTATTCAATGTCACATGAAGAAACTGATCATACACTTGATGTTGGCTCTTACTCAATCGCTTCCTCATCTGCCAATCATCAGCTTATTGCATCTGTCAAAAGACTATCCATATTGATGTGAACATCTGGTCAGTTTCAGAACATTGAATCAAACATGAGAAAAGAAAATGAAAGTGATGGACCCATTATGAGCTACCATGTGCATTTTCCCACACATGAGAGATCAATTTTTGGACATGGTTCATATTAAAGATAGCAGTGAATTAGTAAAATGTTATTATTATCAAGAACCTGCAAAGAATACAAAACAACAGCAAAAAATAAAAACTATATAAGACTGCATACTCATTGTCTGGGGACAAGGTAGGCATCTTTGAAATATGTATCAGCAAATTTTACCAGCAGACTTGTCTACAAAAAGGAGTATCAATAACATTTTGATAAAAAAGCAAATTCATGGATCTAATATATTCATATAGTCAGTAAACAAGTATCTAACTATTCTAGAATCCATCTTCCTTCATTTTATGAGGAGTGGAAATGCACCTGATATTGAGTTAAGTTTTATCTTTCCTTTTTTTTTTTCTTGTGCTGTGAACTCTACCATATTTATAACAGTGATCTTCTGCTGCCTATTCTTTCATCATCTTACAAAAATAACTAAAATATAAATATAAATATACTCCAAAGTTTGCAGTGACCCTTGCTGGCCCTGCTGGTGGGGGCAGTCTCGCTATGTCGACGGCAGTGAGGCCTCCATGCGGGACAAGACAGGCAATCCCCCTACCAAGTGAGGGGAATGCCAATGGACCACGGGATGGAGAACCCGTGAGTCTCTTGTCTGTGCGGAACAAGGCGTGCACAGCTCTAGGAATGAGTTTGGCGCTCCCTGGTGTACCAGGGCAGCACCTCAACAAAAGGCAGTCCGGACGAAAACCTCAGCAGTGAGGGCATGGCTCAGCTGCAGAAATAAAAATTAATGGGACGAAAGGAGGGGAGACTGAAGCGACAGTCTAGTTGCGATCTGTTGTGGTAGGAGAGGGTTCCTTAGGTGCACCTCCCTCTCTAAAATGCGCCATATGTGGTGGGTCGGTAACTACTCCTGAAATCCAGGGGGGAACCAGGTTGCATAGTCTTAATGGTGCATGGCTTAGCACGCATCCTCGGATGGACTGAGCACTGGGCGGGCAGGAGGTAGATAGTACAAATGGGGAAAAATGCAAGAAAAAGTAACATGCAAAATGCTCATGACTGTCATCCTGATATGGAATCGCCTCCGGGGCACGCCGAAAAGGACTGAAAACCTGAAACGAAATGTTTACTTTCACTGATATCAAAATACAGAGGATGAAATTTTTAAAAAATCACCCTTATAATTTTGGAACTGATCGCTTACTATCAAATGCAATTCCTTCCCCAATAATGCTATGCTATTTCTTTCACCACTTCAAACCTTACCATTTTGGCTTGTACAGTTGAGATCTTTCTGCTAAACCAACTGCCAGTCCAGCAGGTGTCAGCTGAGGTTCCTCCTGCAGCAGACGCAGCTGCCTCAACAGACGGAAATAATGAAGAGCTAAGACTGCAGATGAAGGGACAGAACTTTTGCCATTCTGTAGGGTACCGAGAATACTGTCCCTTTCTGTTCTATGCCGCATATGCAATTGCACAAGTGCCAAACCACATGTTTGCTGACCTGAAACATTTGTGTTTAGAAAATATTTCAATTCTCAAATTGTAAATATATAGACAATGGGCACCATTCAAATGTCAGCAAGATTACCATATGATTTTGTATGGAACAACCCTAAGCAGAAAAGATGACTAATATTTATTAATGTAACTGATGACAGCTGCTCAACTGATTGATTCCCTCAAGTTCAAATCACTTGAAACATTGCAAGCAGTGACAAAAAATGTTTATGTCTAATTCAGCATTTTAGACTGATTAAAGTGGATGAATGAAAAATTTGTGGTCAGTGATGAAAATTAGTTTGTATCAGGTAGTTTGATAACAGTAACATTCACAATTACTGTAATTAGAAAAGAAAAAAAAAAAAAGAAACAGAAAGTTTGGTCACTATGACCAAAAAATAATTAAAGTTGCCTTCCATTTCAACAACTGCAATGTCTCTTCAACTAGAGCAGAATCTGATTATCAACACACATTAAATATTTTAGAGCCAGAAACAAAAATGATTATTCGCTTCATGGACAGCTCACCTTCAGTAAGTTTTTTGTATTTTTCTGCGAGGGCCATATCTATCTCAGAGTTGCTCATTCCCTCATATTCCAGCTGACCACGTAGCTCACTGAATTCTTCTCTTCTACCTTGCTCTGCATCACTAAGATCTCCCAATAAGGCATATAGTGTTTCTGATAAAGTGACCTTTGACCCTGGCAGGCCATTTGCTTTCTCATTAAGATTTTTGTCTTTGGTCATTGTCGTCACCAGTCTTTTAATCTGCTGGAAAATTTCCAACTTTTCACTGTCCATATCTGCAAATATAAATCATGCAAGCATTAATATCATCAGCCGACAAGAACTGTTTCGTAGGATTATCTGGTATGCCTTAACATATGCTACATAATAGCTGGCTGCTCTTGCCCCAGTCCAGATATATGGTCCCAACTGATGAAATTTCACACTTATTTTGCCCATGTATTAACATATTAGATAACTTCTTTGCCACCATTCTGACCACATGTTACTAATAGAGTGCTGTTTCATTTGTACACATGGAAATCTTGATCTTAAATTTCAATATCTGCTTTAAATTTTGAAAAAAATGGCATCCATCCATTGATCAAATTTGAATGAGCTCAGATTCCTGGCTTGGTGAAATACAGAAAACATTTAAGGGGGGGTTTGCAAAGAGAAAATCATCTATTATGGCAGAAAATATTCTGTTTTTATTTTATTCTAAAAAGATGCCATAAGGATTATACAGTTGGAAATTATACTGTTCATGTTGAAAAAACATCTATAAATGGCTAAAATATGGTCTGGAAGTACTCTATCAACCTTAAAAAATTTTAAGCTTAATTTTTAAAAAATTACTTTTTTTCTGACAAATATAACATTATTTTCTTAAAATTTTTCTTATTATAGCATCTACAGCCTTGAAATTTGACATACTTCATCTTCATTCATATTTGCAAACAGTTGCTACTTTTTATTTTGATATATCAAGGATATTTTTTAAAATGATTTTTCTAATTTATGGCCATTT
Source organism: Peronia peronii (assembly GCA_039654565.1). Lineage (NCBI taxonomy): Eukaryota > Metazoa > Mollusca > Gastropoda > Systellommatophora > Onchidiidae > Peronia > Peronia peronii. The sequence goes on from JBCEWB010266514.1 coordinate 18,296, forward strand.
TCAAAATTTTCAATTGCTTAAATATTAAACAATTTTGAAAAGCACTGCAAAATTAATTTATTGCTCAGTCAACTTTTGAGCAAGCTAGCTATTTGATTTTATGTTTTCTGAGTACTGTGCAACAGAAACAATCAATTTTGTCATTTACTTTTGAAATGGTTGAGAAAATAACATTGCATGTTCATTTTGACATATAATTCAAGATGGCCATCATTTCCATGGCAACTATGCATTTTCTAGAACATTTTCTCATGTGAATCATCATTCCTTAACTTGTATTATATTATAGTCACACTAACTGCTTCATTTAACCAAGATTTAAAAGAAAAGTGATTTTTTTTTTACTATAGAACCCCCTTAGAAGAATTGTAGCATTTTAAATAAAGGAGAACATCTTAAATTTTGCAGAAAAGGTATGAGATGCTATGATGTGTGATTTCTCACTTGCTGCATATGTGGCCATCTCCATGATGACTTTGTCTTGAAGCATACTATACTTGCTGTCCAGAGCATCCACAACATCACTGGTCCTGATTGAATCTTTGCTACGCAATGCAGAACTGAGATCTTTGTCATCATCTGCAATTCCTAGACCATCATCATTAAGCATAGCTTCCAAACCTTGTGTCTTCCATCTGTTCAACATCATATACAGTGATAATGAAAACTCCATAATGTTTAATAATATTTTGCAAAATGTTTAATCAATCAATGTCAGCATAAAAAAAAACTTTTAAATATTGGAAACTGTGTTTAAAGTATCTAAATTTTCCAAATTTATAAATGTCACCTGTACTGTCAATTCAAGTACAATTCAAATGAAATGAAAAAAAATCCCCACTTCATTGTTCTTTTTCCACCATTTCAATCTGATTTTCATTGTTGAATTGAAACTGCTTAAGAAAAATCAAAAGATGTCTCATCCTTGTCAATGTACAAGACAATTCCACCCTTTTCAACAAGGATAAAAATTTGTGGACCTGAATAGAAAAATAAGTGCATACTTGTTAAGTTTTCGTTTTGAATTATGTTGGATAAGCTCTCTTCTTTCATCTTGCTCCTCTCTGTCAAGTTCATAATTTGCCTGTAAAAAAAAAGAATATTAAAGAAAATCCCGATATATGATAGCGATTGTTGAATGAACTATCATTATATTGCACATATTTTACACACTTTCCATAAATATTTTAGAAAATATTTCTCAGGGTAAATTGTGATGATTATTAACAAGCAAGAACAAGATAAAATGCAAAACTTCTCTTAATCATGCTGACAGCAGCACAAGACTAGCTGTTCCCAAGCATGTAAGACAACTTGGTCCAATGAGGTATTCTGAGGTGGGTTACATGTGTGAGGGATTTTCAGGCACGTGCTCTGCAGCTTTTGATGAATGATATGCAATCACAGTATCCACCCATTCAGAAGTAATCCAACCATAAAACAATCCTATGTGTGAACGATGATCTCTTGGTCATGTGACGGACCTCGAAATATCTCATACAGCAATAAAATAAATAAACATAGTAACTAGAGTTTAGATGTCTGCCTGCTACTGTAACTATAAATCAAATGAAAACACGGACTCAAAAATTCACACAGGTTTTAAATAATCTCCAGCACCTCCATCAGTGATAACTCTTTGCCTAATATTGTTTTACTGAGATACAGTGGAACTCTGATATTAAGAAATCGAAAGGACCAGGATTTTTATTTCTTAATATCAGAATTTCTTAATATCCAACAGAGACCACAAAACAATGGGGACGACCCATATATTGACTCATCTTTACTATTAATTATTTTCCCTGATAAATGTCCCCTTACAAAACCTGTGCATGCATTTTGCACAGAAAAATGTCTAACAATAACCTTTTATGTTTTTTAACAATGAAATACTGAAACTGGTAGGCCATTGAATGATACGTTTTACTCTGCGCTGAAAGCTAGAGTAATGTGCCGCAGTGCATAGATTAAGCAATAAATGCAGTTTAATTGATGGCCACTCCAACATTCTGCATGTGTTAAATCTATGATATCACAGAATATTGTTTAACATGGTAAAGATTACTCCTCGTCTCCCCACCCGGCACGCCCTGCTCAAATCGCTGTACTTTCATCTTCATGGATAAAAGAACACCGTCCCCACCCCAGGAAGTTTTACCTGGGCCTAGCCTGTTGCATAAGTATCACGCATTGTCTCACCCTTAACCATTAGTGTGTGATCAAAGCCGGCGGGCATTGTTAGGAGTGGATGGACAAACAAATAGCTGGTCGCGTACTCAGTTTAACCATCTTCAGCATGCTGCCACGTGGTTTTACTCATCATTTCTGGGAAAACTATTTCTTTACAAGTGAGATCGGGAGGACTGGTATTTCGCAAATTCTGAGACTTTATTACAAGAAAGAATAAAGAAATAAAACAGGATTGCATATTCTTTTCTTTGTTACCGGAATTTCGCAACATCCGATTTTGTAAAAATCAGAGTTCCACTGTACTGTGGCACAAGAAAATTGAAGACATATTTTCCATCTGTGAAATCCTTACAAACAGCTGTCTTGTTTCTTCCAAATCCCGGTGCTCTGCATCCCTCTGCAACTGCTCCAGCCTTGACTCTTCCTGTTTCACCTGTCTGCTGGTACTAGATTGGGAATCAGCAGGGACATCACATAGCCATTCCCTGATTTCATCAAAGTACACATCTGCATCTGTTGAGAGTAAATACCTATTACTTTAATCGAAATTTACAGTTGCAAAGAGTAATCCACATCATGTTTTATGTTTATGACCAAGTAAGGAAGTAGCTTTTGAAAATTCATTAACTATGAAAAGCCAAATTTCAGATGTTGCAATTTGATTAAAGAAAAAAAATGATTTTAGCCAGCATGCTTTATGAGAAAACAGCAGAATTATATATAACGGGGCCAATAAATCAACTGAAACCATGCAATATTCAGTATATACAAAAATTCACCTGGTCTTTCTCGAGATTGCAGAAATGCATGCCAAGTGTTAAGTGAGAAATGATCGCCATGATATTCTTGAAACAGAAGAAGTGCGTTATTTAGAGAAATGTGACCGCTTCCATTGTAGTCCAAGGCTTGAAAATCCCAATATGCCTCATTGTCAACAGCACGTCTGCGTTCCAGCTAAAAACAAAGAATGGTATTGGTTGTCTCTTATTATTAACACATATCTATTTTATCAATAATGGAGTTCCCTATTTGGATCAAGTAACAACCAACAGTGCTTAAAATGGTAACAGAACATGACACCGCAAAACATACTCCAAAATGATATGCATTTAATTTATGTTATATTGGTGACCACTCATTAAAAACGTTACACAGCAGCTATAACAAAATTCATCACAATATGCTTAAATAAAAAAACTGAGATTAGCCCAATATATTTTATTCAAGAAGTAATATAAGAATAAAACTCTTAATGCCTCAGGTTTCAATAAGATCATAATGAGAACCTGAGAATCATGGGAATGAAACAGCTTTAGCACGACTGCTGGAATTTTCTGTGCTAAAATTTACATTTAAATCTTAATTTTGGCAATGCTTACATGTAAAGCATTTTGTTCTGCTTGATATCTGGGTTTTCTATGCACATTTCTCAAAATGAAGAGAGACAAAACACACACACACACACATACACAAAAGAAGTTTTTAAAAAAAGTTCCTCCAATGTTCCATGAATCAAAACATCACTCACCTCATCTAGCACCGAAAGAAGAGAGACTTTTGATACCTTTTCGGAGCCCTTTCCACAAACTTTTTCAATTGATACTTCCACAAGTCCGATATCTGTTTCTGTCAAGAAAATATTCGAGTGGAATTGTTGAATTTGTTGTGCAGTCAAATAACCTCTCTGTAAAGTGTCAAGTTTATCAAAGATCTCGTCAAAGTCTTGAATACCCATACTCGATTTTTTTCGGTTTGCACAAGTAGTTTACAGATCTTCTTACAAGGTTTCACGAGAAAATTGATCGGTTCCCGACGCCATGTTGTTTACATGTCTCTGCGCAAAGCTTGATGACGTAGTCCACAGGTAAAGGTATACTACTCAGACATAGCCGTATTCAGGCTAAACCAGAGTTACTTTGATTGAAACGTACAGAGAATAAGCCTTTCAGTCCTAAGAAAGTTGACTAGCATATTATCTCAAAGTGGTTGCCTGTTTTTTTTGGTGAGAATTTTCTCAATTTTTGTGGGTAGAAATGTGGAATTTGGAAATTTTGCCCGGAGAGCGGCACTCCACCTATTCTTCATCGATTTTAAACCGTCAAGGATTCTTTAATGTGAGAAACCTACACACGGCACCTCCGAAATTAAAAAAATATTCGCCCTTATCCGGGAAGGCTGGACATCGGGCTTTCTTACCCATAGGAACCCAGGGGACCGTTGATAGATAGACAGATGAATGAATGAATGAAAATTGCTCCCCCCTCCCCCCCCTCCACCCAAAAAAGTGTTATGATATTTGAATAGAAACAATGAGCTTGTTTAGAGAAATTGTCAACACAACAACTTGATCTTCTTTTAAATATTTTGTTTGGTGTTTATTCATTTGTTTTTGCTTTATCTCCTTTTCTGTTTTCTGGGTTCCTCTGGGTAGGAAAGCCCGATGTCTAGCCTTCTCGGATAAGGGCGAATATATTTCGGAGGTCCCGTTACGCACGTTAAAGAACCCTTGGCAGTTCAAAATCGATG
>JBCEWB010266625.1:0-63084 GCA_039654565.1 Peronia peronii
CCGCATTCACCGCCTGATCGCCACTTATTACATCACGACAAACACCCTTCAACATCCAGAAAGGAAGTTCGTGACAGTATCATTAACTTGTTCACATCCCCTGGTAGGATTTGAATTTTGAATCCAGGACCTAAGTTTTCACTGAGGAGGAAACAGCTAACTGTTTGGCCACGGTGACCTCCCTCCTGAGTTCTCTTGGCCTTGTTCAATTTCACTCCTGCTCTGTTAGCTGATTTCCAAGATTCCATCTTGAAAGCTAACTTTTCCCATTTCTGCACCTCAATATTCATGGATTTCATACAATATAAGATGAGATAACCTTTACTGTCATCTAAAGGAATTCCCAGCAAAAATTTATGAAAAAATTATTGAGATGAACAAAAATTAATTTCTCATCACATGGTGAATTTGAAAAATAAAATTCTCTTACTCATGTTTCAAGCAAAAGGAGAAAAGTGTGATTTTTGTTTCCATCTTTATCATGCCTGGTTTGTACCTCTTTTACTTGGCAAAGGAAAGTAATTTGGCTGACGTTCAGAATGGGTCCTTGCTGATGGTATGAAATTTTATATTTCTTATGCGGTGGCTTAGAAAAATCCAGGTTTCATTAACAATTCAAAAGAGCAAAAACTGATGTCTTGTCCATTCCTTTTATTGCTATTTTATTAGCAATATATATGTTTCTCTCCCCTTATTTTCTGTATCTGTATAACTCAGCAGGACACACGTATATATCTCCTGACATTTGAAAACAAGAGCAATGGCAAATTTTAATCATGGTTTATCTAAGAGTATTTCAGTGAGTGATACAGCTCAACAGACCACATCCTCCAATTCACTTTCCTTCACAGCCTCTTCCTCTTCTAATTCAAATACCACTCCTTGTAAGATGCCTGTCTAGAGTATCTTCATCAATATGTCAAGAAAGGAGGTTAAAAAAGGAGAAACTTACCAATACATTGTCCATTTACACGCTGGTATCCAGTGGCACAGCGGCACTCAAATGACCCAGGCAAGTCATGACACACTTCATTAGGCGGGCAGACCGAGTCCGTTCCGTTACACTCGTTAATGTTGGTGTCACAGCTGGAACCGGTCCACCCTGGCTGGCAGATGCAGCCCCGCTGAGGGTCACAGCCGGTAGAGCGGCCTCCACACAAACAGGTCTGGCTGCAGTTGACGCCATACCTGGGACTTTCACAGGCTGGCAAACACAAAAATGAAATTCTTTAGGCTGGAGTAAACTTGAGAGAAAGATATAATTTTGTTGAGCGGCTTAGCTTTCCAGGACGACTCAGTTTCATTAATTTTGCAAGATAGTATAAATCTGAAATATGGTGGATTTATAACTTTATCGTAAGATCTATGTTTACAGTGTGGCGTAAAGTTGAGGGATGGTATTGCTTTGTTATCACAACTTAACTTTGAAAAACTGCTCAATTTTATAATTTTGCTGGGCAGTATAAACTTGTTTTCAATTTGAAAACTTGTTTTTATATATTTTATTCCTCTTATTTCAATTTGAATATTTGTTTTTTCTTCCTTCTTTTTTTTTCCATCATAAGTCCTGTATTTCAGTATTCCCTGTCAGTTGTAATTATAGCCTCTCTCAGACAGTGCTAAGATCAATTTTACTGTTGTCTTTCTTTTTTTTTTATACTTTTCTCCTCAGTTCATAATTTCTTGTATTTCACAGCCTCCCAAATGCATAAATGTGTTTCAATAAAATTATGAGCACATGGCAAACCAGACAGCAAACCACATATTTACACATACCCCTTTCTGTTAGTTTTTCCTTCTTTAGAACTGTTTGACTAAATACTTTATATATATCTTTTTATATACCTTTTTAACTTAAACACAGTCTGTCAAGCCAGGAACAATATGATCATGGTGCTGCACCAGTAAATTTCAACCTAAACTGAAACGCAATCCCAAATGCATTATCAACATGAAGAATTGTTATTTTAATTTTTTATTTATAGTTGTCACCTAACATGGGGGGCTGGAGGGAGGGGGTCCATGTCTTCTATATCATAGCCTCCAAAATGCATTACTACCATAAAGGAATGTTTTGTTTGTTTTACTTACCTTGACAAGAGACCATGTCGTCTGCCAGCTTGTAGCCTGGATAGCAGGAACACTCATAGCCTCCTGGTGTGTTTGTGCAGACTTGAGCACAGGGCTTGTTGGCCAGGGAACATTCGTCCACATCTGTTAAGAAAAACACATACACAAATCAGAATCCAAATTACGGAGAACTTGGTCTCAGTTTCCCAGTGCTCCATGTTGATCTCCATCGTGGTGGAGGTGAATGCCTCATCTGTTTAACACTGTGAGTGGCCATATGATGGGATGCAAGCTCTTTCTTTCTCTACATTTCTCTGGGAACAATAAACACATTGATGGTCATTGTTGTTTTGTTAATAATTTTACGAAAAATGTCTTAAACTTTAGACGACTGTCCACCAGCAACTAATCAAATACATCAAAAAAGTTGAAAAACAATATAAGAATTTTGAATTGCGTTAAGAAAATAAAATTATATCGCTAGCCAAATTTTGGAGCCCGCTTGGCTCTTCATCGGGGCAATTATTGTTAATCATGGTGACAATAATAATAAAGAAGGAAGATGGTGTAGATGTCCATGCATGTTAATTCAGAAAAGTCAGTTTTTGGCATAATTGTTTTAAAACTGATTTCAGCCACTACAGCACTGCCAAGCCTGTAGAGGATCAAAATGAATTTAGTTACAGAATACACTTACATCAGCATTTTGCATGATATATTACAGTTTAAGAGTTTCTTAAGATGTTATGATTCAGCATTTTGTCTCCTGGAAAAAGATATGTGAGGAGAAAAGGAGAATCATTGAACAGACTAGCAAAGCTGTCTTCAGATCAGCTTGATTGGAGATGTTGGATTGAAGCTCCATTTTGGAAATGATTATGTGAACATATTGATGATCGATGTTTGTTGTTATGATGGTCAGTTTGTATTTTCTTTTCATGTCTATGATCAATCCCCTACAACAATGGCACTACTGATCGTCAACACTTCTGAGATATTGAAAAAAAAACAAAACAATTTGTTATATGACAAGTCATCTGATGAATTATGCCATCAAGTGTCTCTTGAACAAACCCCATTATGATGACTGATCATATATCAGAGACTGGAAGCTAAGATGTTTGTCTGACATACACGTTAATCAAGGAAGCTATAACATACACTGTACATAATACACCAAAAATATCCATACTGGTGTTGAGTGCAGAGCTTGTATAACATGGACCACACAGTCAAATTCTGCTTTATTGACAATGCCAGGAACAGTGTGCATTTTCTGTATCACAGTTAATTATAGTAGACAAAGACCCCTGTGAAGTGTGTGACCCCTGAGGTAAACTTTTTTCCTTCTTTGACTGTGTTAGTGGGAACATGCAAACATGAAGCCTATTACATAGTAGCAATATAGGAGCAAGGAAAGGCCTTTACAATCGAGAAGAAGTGAACAAACTTTTTAATTAGTCAAATATGAAACACAAACTAAGTTTACTGTCATAACATGAATATGTCTCATCCTGTGATTAGTAAATTGGGTCTGTCACTGGTTGAAAAAGCTTGACATCATTAAGAGATTAATACATAATTCTGCTGGCACATTTGTTTCTTAATGACATTATTTGATACTGTCATGCTCAGGAATATCAAGAGCCATGAATGACAAACTGACGTTCATCTGATTTATGCTATTATCATAGATCAGTGACAATATGAGGACATTTGTTTGTTATCTGTATTGGCTTGTATTAAATTAGTCTCTAGTTGAAGCCTTGATCTTGCTTGTCAAAGTGTTTCTGTAAAATGATGAGCTATTCATGGTGATAACAGGGTCCAGCTTACCCCCACTCTTGTGGATACCCTGGGTATCAACCTGACAAAAAGATCTAAAACTTCTCCACACTTGCTGGAGTTTCTGTGGGCAACCTTGATAGAAAGACCTACTTTGATGGTGATAACAGGATCAAATTCATTCACACATTTGCTGGGATCCTGAGTGTTAACCTGATAGAAAGATCTACTTAATGATGATAACAGGACTGACAAAACTTACCCAAACATTTGCTGGGGTCTTGAGTGTTAACCTGATAGAAAGATCTACAGCTGCACTGTGGATTGTTGCTGGCATCCACAACACAGACTTGCTCACATTGGGAGTTAGCACAGACTGAGGTGCTCACAGCTGAAAAGAAAAAATCATGATTAGAGCATAGAAAGGAATCACAACATGAAAATTGTTAGCAAAATAAGAACTGCAATAGGTGAGTTTTGCATCTGTCTTGTGCCCAGGGCAAATGAGTCGGAAGTCGCGCTGAGTGATCTCGAGTCATGGCCGTTTTTTTACTATTTTCCGACTCAGATACCAGAATTTATTCCAAAATGTTTATTTTTTGCAGGTTAAAAAAGGTTAAATTTTTGTTTGTGAAAAATAAAAAAGAAATAAATTTGGCACCTGAGTCAGAAAATAGTTAGAAACGACTGCAGTTTGAAATCATCCGGTGCAACTTCCGACTCATTTGCCCTGGGCTCAAAACATATAAAGTATACCTCAAACTGTATCTTAGTCAAATAATATGATTATAATGTGAATCTGTAGTGATATATAATGTTGAACTATTAATGATTACAATTTGAAACCTGTAATATGAACATGTTCATCACTACATACTAGATATCATTTCTTTTTTATTTACCGTAACAGACAACAATGGGTAGTTTTAAATCTAGGAAAAATGATAAGATCTGTTGATTCATTCTCCTTTTCTTTGGATATTCCTTCACTAACAGGAGACAGTTGTGTCTTTAGAACTATCTCAGTATTACCATAGAATTACAAGAGTTAACTTTAAATAGAATATCCTGGCACAAAAGAGTTCATAGCTAGATAATTCTTTTCACTTGGCACAAAATAGTTCATGAGTCAAGAAATTTATTCTTTCCACCAGAGCCAAGTTCATTCCTTGCTCTTTCCACCATCACCAGTAACTTCACATCCAGCATATTTCACCAAATTTTGTGTCGTCTACTTTCTTACCAAACTGTTAAAATGAATAATGAAAATATGACCCTCAAAACACAATAAGTGTCATTTTGAAAACATTTATGTAAATGATAGATGTATGACATGACATCTTTGTGTGCTATAGGTTTCACCTCTTTGATTAAAAAATAAATCATGTTATTATCAAGACAATAAAATAAGATTTATATCATTCTGCATTTACACTCTTCATATGCAGAACAGACAGAGACTCACTGAGTTGACAAGTCTGTCCATCAGCTTGCAGTGTGTAGCCTTGCTCACATCCACAGGTGTAAGAGCCCTGAGTATTCGAACATCTGTGCTGGCAACGGTGAGTTTTTTCCGCACACTCATTGATATCTAACAGGTAGAAATGTATACAGATTGTTTTAAAAATAAAGTGTTTTGAATATCTAATGAGCCATTTTTACTATTGAACACATTACTTTCCTTTGCTAGACTCAAAACATAAAATAAGTGCACATAAAGAAGGAAAAGACATTTTGAAAATATATGCAACAAAAATTGTGAAAGAAATATCATAAATAGGAAGCGTTTTTTCATCAAACCACTAATTTTTCAGAATTTTCTGTTAAGCATGTTTGAAATGCTGCCTATCTACTTACCTATCTGTCTATCTATCCATCCGTCAACCTAACTACCTAGCTAGATAGCCATTATTCAACCTACCTATGTAGGCAGCTGCCTTCTTACCTACCTACTTATTTATCCCTCTTTCAACCTACCTATTCACCTATCTTTCTATCCACTTGCCTAGTTACCTATCTACTATCTATCTAGCTATCTACCTACCTATCTACCTACCCCCCCCCCCCCCCCAATCTAGTTACCCATCATTCTATCTCTCCCTCTGAGCCCTCACAGATTTCACTTCATACTGGAGCTCAAAGGCTGACTGCTTATAGCCATATTTCTTACCTAGGCAGGAGAATCCATCAGAAGCACTGAGCCTATAGCCAGCCCTACAGGAGCAAATATAAGATCCCAGTGTATTAGTACAGGTCTGACTGCAAGCACTGTTGCCAGCAGTGCACTCGTCAATATCTGAAACAATAGCACATGCTCATTAACACATTAAGTATAGATTTCCAGTTCAAGGTGTTCATTGTTCTCATGTGAATCTTTTTTAATAAAAATATATTTTTTTCTTCTATGCTCAGCATCTTGTATGTGCATCAATGACATATAAAACATCATATTTATAACATAATGAAAACTAATAGGAAAGAACAGCAGATGTCCATTTTTAATATTTTCAAGGTTATGGTCTATAAGTTTAGCGCTGAGCCTTAACTATCCCACCCAAAAGATGAAAAAGAAGTCACTGCTGTCTTGAATCAGTAACTTCAACAAATAAAAAAACATAGCAATCTTTAAAAAAAAAAATTTTCAGCTTTTTCACATGTGTGAAAAGTGGACTTATGTGGTTTCCCCCCTTAACCCTCTTATGTATATATAGACATATACTTGCTTAGAACCCACGGCCTGCTTGGAAGGTATTTTAAATATAGGTCAAACCGATACTGCCCTGTGACTAAAAGTGTATGGCAAGTGTGCGAACCTCGATGCTGGTACTTTGGATGATTAACTGAATTTTACTCAAAGAAAATGTGTTTCGTTGTTTTGAACATGTCATTCTATCGAACGTACATTTGAGATCAAACACTCTCGTGAGTTTACTATTCAATTACTATTGCCTTTTTAATATAACATCAAACAGAGTAAGCTTTTATTGGCTTTATGTAAGTAGAAACACAGATCTTTATGCAACAGTCTTGTGTGCCAGAACTTCATATGGATACATTCAGCAGTTTTGGAGTCCATAAGCGTTTTATGAGTTTTGTTGCAGATTTTGTGTGTGTGTGTGCGTGCTCACGCACCCAACCATCTCTAACCTTAAAAGTATCAGCAGAAATTGTTTGAGCGTTAGGGCTCCTATCATGATTTTATGTTTCAGAAAAGGTAGTTTAAGTCTCAGTAGAAATGCAATACCAGTATCTTACCATTCAACTGGATGTTATTCAGCAAATTACGCATATGCACAGTTTAATGAACTTGCCTTCCAGTAACTGATTGACTTCAGATTATGAGTCCTTGTCAAATGACTCTATCCTGTCCATACATTACTAGAGAGTCTGTTCTTGGAGCCATCACTTGCCACAAAAGTTACTAATTTATAAAGGGCATGAGTATTTATACAGCAATTCGTACTCACAGGCCTAAAAATGCATATTACTAACTGAATTATGAATTAAGCTGAGAAAATAAAAGGAGCAAATAAGAGATGGAGAGAATCCAGAGAGACTGAGAAAGAGAGAGAGAGAGTAAATAAGAGAAAGAGAGTCATACCTGTACACTTGCCGTTGACATCAGCAAAGCCTTGTGGACAAGGTCCACAGGTATAAGCACTAAGAGTAGGCTGAGCATCTTCCTGAGCTGCAGGTGTGTCTGTACAGGTCTGACCCTGACTGCAAGGGTTGTCTGCGCATGCGTTGCGATCGTCTTCACATTCAGGTCCTGCATGTAGGAAAATAGGTCCAGGTCAGTCTGACATAGCTACTACCGGCGATTTGACACACAAACCAGGTGAATAAATGTAGTCACATGTCAAATTGTTCATATGTGGTGTTATGAGGAACTGGGTGCACTCGGCTTGGTTTTGTTTTCTTTTTGTTTTTTTTTCTTGGTTTTTTTGTTTTGCGTTGGGATTTAATGGCACATCAGCACGATTATAGCTATATTTACGTTACGTTCTATATACATCTTTCAACCTCCTGGTGGAGGTTATCTCGATAGCTATATTGTGCCCAGGGGTAAAAAATCTGATCAAAGTATATATATATATATAAAAAATGCTGTATAGGCGCTGCATTCACATTTTATAAAAGGAATATCAAAAAATAACAAAAGATGAATATAAGTGAATATGCGGCTTCTGTGTGAATCACTGCATACTTACTAAGTTATGTGTTATGGTGGTGATGTTACAGCCGGGCATTACAAATCAACCTGGTGTAAAAAGCGCAGGATAGCCTGTGGCTTTGTTCTGTCAAATAGATTCTTTAGAGAGCAACTCAAGAAGTGGGCTTTTCAAGCGTTCAATTTGGTTGAGGAAATGATTCAGCAAACACCGCTTGTGCACCAAGACAATACATGTTCCACAGATCTCATGGTCAGTAAAATTTGATTTTTCTCTATGAAGTTCCCTATGCCACCTAACTTGTTTCATCTGCTCTCATGACATTTTTTGGCTTTGCACTATCAGACATCTTGCTCTTAGGAGCACAAACACATTTGTCTCTGTGTTTATTTTGTATTATTGACAGCAAATGACAGTTCATGAGTAGCAATGACATAAGAACAGAAAAGGGCTTTAACAGTAAATAGTTGCAGACAACCACTAGACAAATATTTCATCTCATACTTTCAATATGTTCATTGACTGAATTATTGGGAACGTATTGTACTTCAGCGTCATTGTTCAATGTGCAGTAGATTAACCATACAGGATACATTATACAGTATCTGCTGGGTCTGTGGAAACATTCAGTTGATTGACTAGTGTGTGCCAAGAGACAGACCCCATGAAGACTAAGACAAAAAGTAATATTGGCATATCACCAGCTTCTCTCATTGGAATGACATTGCTGACTCTAGCGAAACAAGAATCCATGAAGTCAGCATGACTAGTGATGATTGGAATAAATGGAGGAGCATTACTCTATTGCTGCAGCAGCCAAAACTGCATCTGCTGATGCCAACAAACGATAGGTAGCCTGACAATAGTTTGAGTGCCTAACAGGGAGCTGCTCTGTATATTTCCCAAGAAACTGAGAATGTATGTGAATGTTTCCTTAAGTGAGGTTTAAGAGATAATAAAGCACTTACAGCCTATACTGCATACAGATAAGCAACATTTAAATGCTCTTTATTGTTATTTTATTAAAATACTCTTTATTATTATCAACATTGTTATCAATTTTCACTTGAGCATCCAACAGACAACTGCTTTGTATGCTTGTTAGAAAGCTGAGGAATCTACCTGAGTGTCCCCATTGGATCTGTCAGGTTAATAATAGATTGAAAGAGCCTAAATCCTGTACTGTACAGGGATAAGTGCTGTGTACGGAGGTAAGTATTATGCTCTGTTATCATTGTTAGTTCCTTTCATTCTGATAAGATAAAAGAAATCTATGTGTCAAGTACATACCTGAGTATGCTGCCCGACACTGACACCTGTATTTCTGGAAATTTCCACCTTCCTGGCCACCAGCTATCTGCACTTGGGTTCTATCACACTGACCGTGATTGCTGCAGGAAGTGCACATCACCACAGGGATGGTCAGCACAGGTGACTGACCACCTCGGCTGTCCACTGCCACAACACTGGGAACATGTCAAGCAGAGAAGACAATTTACCCCAGGAAATGAACATACAATACTGCTATGTTACATAAACATTTCCAAGAAGAAAAGCAAACTTTCACCTCTGAAACTTGTTTTGGGGAGTCACTGGCTACTTACATGAAAAATCCTTTATTTCACTCTATGAAAACTGCCAATTCAAGACATATGCCACACAAGCAGGGCAAAAATGAGTCTGATGTTCAACTTGTCATGTGCAGCACTAGTGTCATGGTGTAGTTGGAGAAAAAAATTGAGTGCACTTTGCTGTGGTGAGAAACTGATTCAGGAAACAACTCTGGTGTGCCAGGATGTGCATGTAAAGTTACCCTCTGTAATGCCATAGTCTCAACGAACACCTTGTTGACATCTGATTCATTTAACCAGACCAGCTCTTATTTCATGCACACACATAAAGCACCTGTACTGTGGTATGTTGGCATAAGAATATGATGAACTCATGTAATAAATATTTGTATCAAATGATCAGTGGAAGGAGAAGATGGGTGTGGGGAAGAGGACTTAGGAAAAAGTGAACACATGTAATAAAATGATAACTCATGAGTGGACATGAAATGTTATAAACAAAATATCACACACTGATATTTATGAAAAACATGAGAGCTTTGGCATGAACATATAATCATTGCATGAAATGCACATTTACTACTCCACAATAAGACGTGTCATTTTCAGTATGTTGAGATATTGTAAAAAAAACTGCTTACAGCACAAGTAATTCGATAAACTATGTCAATAAGATTATACTAAATAAAACATAATTTTATTGATGCATTTCTTGCTTAACTACATTCTGAGAGAGCTCCCATGCCATCAAACATCAGATACATTCTGGCATAAGTCTGACTTGAGCAAATGTGGTACATATGTACTGACATCAGCAATACACATGTGTACCTGATGGTGACGGCCATGTTGGTATTAGGTGAGTAGGTGATGAGTCCAGCTGCACTATTGATAGACACCCCTACTGGGCTGCCAATCAGCTTAAAGGTTACTGTGTCACCATCAGCATCAGTGGCTGTGACCTGTAGTGTGATCATTTGACCGCTTGTAACAGGAAGGCGTCCTTGTGAGTCAGTGGGTGTGGTAAGACTAATACTTGGTGCCGTATTGACTAGGGAGAGATAAACAGGATAAAAGTAAAAATAACATATGATGGTAATACTAGTCTTAAACAACTAAAAAATAAAAAAAAAAAATTCTGGAAATGATGACCTGAGACAACAATACTGATAAAAGAAAATTTGTTTTTTAAATATGAAGCCTGGAAAAATATGAGATGCAAATGATGAAATCAGCCGCTCATCAAACGGAGGCGAACGCAGAAATCATGTGTTTTTCAACAGTGAATTAATTTTTAACACAATTTTTTTTTCTTTACAGATTCCTTCTGTATGAATCTAAAAATGCACTTCAGAGTGAAACTTGTTCAAATTATTTGCGTAAAAGCCCAAAAATTATAATTCATTTGCATAGCCTATTAAGGACTAACAAAAGCGTTCAACCATTTTTTTTAGTAATTTCGGCTGCAGCAACATGTTACCCCCATTCGCCTTTAATTATCAATATCTTGTCTTCTACTTCAGGTAGAACAAACATTTTTTCACATACAGAAAAGAAAATGAATAATCTTCACAATGATATCATTAACTCCATATGATAAAAATTTTACGAGAGCCTGATTTCATCATGTCACATCTCATATGTCACATAACAAGATTCTGATTTTTTTTTATGGTTAGAGAGGAAATCACAGCATATTTTCACATTGATAAGGTATGTTGAGACAAAGAATTTTGCAAACATATAGTCTGGCAAAATGCACAAATCTGGGTCATGACTCACACCTCTGAATGTCTGCTTTATGGCCACATTTTGAATCTCCCGGGTGGTACATGATAATAACAAATAACTCTGTTTGTTTAACATTATCAGTTGTCATGTAGTGGATGGTACTCACCCTGTTTTGTTTTACAATATGGGCCATACTGCACTTTGTACAGATAATACACAGTTGGTTGTCATTATACAGTTATTTTGTTGTGAACAGCAATAATTAACAGGACAAGATGAAAGAGTCATATATGTAACTTTCCACACTGTTTAATTAACTGAACAACTCTATACTCTGGGTGTCATTGTTTGAAATCTCAGTTAAGCTATTATGTGGTGAAGCCACTCACCAAACAGGAATTCAGAATGAGTTCACTCCAATATGCAATTTTACTGACCAAGGGCCACAGAAGTTAACTCTGAAGATGAGCATCTTGACACAGAAGAGTCATATCTGAATACTATTTTGCCACTGTAAAGTTCATGCATCTCCTCCCTACAGATACCAATAACTCTGTGTGTGAAAAATTTGATATCAGCCTCCTTTCATGCAAACATATGTACTTTTCAACATTTTTTTTTTCTTTTTGTTTTTTGGTCTGAAATGAAAATGATCCAATTGCACCAGGTATTCACTCTGCAAAAATTCTTGTTATTCCTTTATCAAATTTTACTGAAAGGAATATCGCATAATTACCGAGTTCATTTCTGGTTTTATCCCCTTCTTCATCTGTTTTCTTGGTGTTCTCAGCAAAGTCTTGGCTGGCAGTAGCAATATAATCGAAAAGACAAGCATCATTCTCACTGCCGCAAATGGCCTCAGCTTCCCGAAGGCGGACCTGGTCAATCTCCTCTCTGAACAAGGGAATGAATTCTGGATGACTGTAATCAGCAGCAGACTCTCCAATGGGATACATGAAGACAGAGTTTTGTGGCGTCACAGCCCCTGTGGGTGAAAGATACATGATGAATGTGTTGCCAAATATTTCAAAAGGGAGCAACTAAACGAATCTATTTCTAACATGGCTCAGTACAATTCCAATGTATTCCAAAGAAAACATAGATGGAATTTTCCTATCTAAATAACATTGAAATGGAAACATCTGGAATGTCAGGGTTTCTCAAATGACACAAGTTCATGTTTAAGGAACAACAATTAATGCAATGAGGAGATACAACATGAGTGTTCGTTACTGAACTGTGCGCTGTCTGGACAAAAAATTCCAGCGCAAAGTATGACAAACCAATCTTTGACCAGATCAGACCCTTGGCATGTCTAGGGTTAAGTCAAGGGGGGGGCAGATAAAAGAATGAGCTACTGATATGGCTCAGTTCGGGCTGTAAATATCCAGAACATCAAACTGACTCACATAGGCTTCCAAAGTCTTCGAAGATCTCCCGTTCGGTAAGGTTGGCTCGGAGTTTGGTGCCATCAGGTGTCTGGAAATCATCGGAGGGGTCACGGTTGAAGTTGCCCAGCAGACCAGAAGTCAGGCCCTCCAGGGAGGTCAGCATTGTCACACTCACACCCAAACTTCTCATAGCCAGGGACACTGAAATCTCAACACCTGTGCATAGGAATACAGGATGTCCTAAAATATGTAGTCATTCTTTCAATAACAAGCAATGCATTGATTTTTTTTTTCTCAGAAAACAAGATTACTGGCTCAAAGAAACAGACAGGGAGAATGCAATACTTCAGGACAATAGCAAAGCTGAAGTGCCTGGACAAAACACCTTTGTGGTCACTAGTGAACTGCTATCCCCCCATCAAATACAACTTTGTGCAATATCAAAAGACAGCCTATTTTATCATTTCATTCTGTAAATACTGCAAGTTACTCTCCATGTGCTCAAAGCTGGGCTGCAAAACTTAACTTTGAGTCTCTCAGTTATTTTGGGGAGTAGATGTTTTGCCAAAGTACACTGGAAAAGCTGCAAACCCCAAAGATGTATAGCATTTATTGTTCAAATGACAATAAATGCATTGTTCACTGCTTAAACACAAGATTAATGGCTAAATTGACCCCAACATTGAGAGAAGTATGACTATGTTTTGAAGAAAAAGTGAGTCCATCATCCATTTATGCATTTTTGCTGGCAATCTTGTTTCTTACTTAATAAACAAAACAATTGTTCTCATTCACAGAGAGAATACATTTTTGGGGGACACCCTGTAGTATTCCAGACAGTCTAGATGAACATCACTATTTATTTTCTTCAAAGCACAGAGCTGATCATGAATTCTTAGAAACGATGGAACAAGTCTGAATTTGCATAAATTTGAACACAGATTCAGAACGGAAATGCTTGTGGCATGAAATTGATTTTTCTTTTTTATTATGATATGCACCTGCTATGTTTTGTTTCAGTGTGTTATGAAACTAAATTACAAATCAAAACACTTCCAAAGTTTTGTTTCATCAACAGCAATAGACAGCCTAGGCTATGGAAGTTTTCTCAAAACTTGAATTGAATTCTTTAATACTGCTTACGTTTCCCCTCCACAGACTGAGCAACAGATCTATTCAAATTTAAGAATGAATAATTACTGAAGGCTGAATTAAAACAAAATTTCAGGACAACAGCTGAAAATTTAATTTGTAGAGAATGGCAGAAGTCTTGACTAACTGGAGAACAACAAAATTCTGTGAACAGAGAAATTTACAGCTGAAACCTTGACCAAGAACAAAACTGTCTATCAAATGCTGTTCCCAAGTCAACAGAGACATGCAGCCTTTAACTACTTCACTGCTCCACTAATTTTGCAGTAACGCACCAAGCATTGGCGATATTATCAGTCTGTCCACTGACAACTGCTACTGGCACGCCAATCCTGCCTACTGCGTGCTAGTCAACCGGCATCACCCATACACTTCTTTTCCACGGGCAAATCAGAAGCCCTGACTGTTATTCAGTGTTACTAATTATTATTTGAGGAAGTAGATTATATGCCGGATTTTGGTTCTCATCGCTACCTCATTTGCCAATCATCAGCTTGTGATATATCCATTGATAGATTCTGTGTATAAATGTGGAATGCTGATCATGGTTAGAATACCAGATAAAAGAGGGAAGAAGGGATAGCTGGTGGTAGGCTGACTGTGGACAAATCACGTTTTTTCCACACATAGGAGACTCATTTTAACATGTACTTTGTACTACTCAAGTAGTGAAGTGGTTAATTGTTAATTTAACTCAAATGAGTAAGAATTCATTGGGCACAAAGCTATTTTGGGGGGGTGATCTATTTCACTGTGCTTACAACAAGCCATCTGTTGCAGTTTTTATGTGAAGTTATCTAATATATACAGGGTTTGAAATTATCTTTTGCACATCATTCGTTATCTAAACAAATATATATCATTATATATTAAGCAAAAAGTTGTAAGTGGTTCAGTGAGGTCATCTATTGCACGGAGTTTCGGTAAAGGTATCTACTGCACTGTATTTCTATAGACTCATCTATTGCACTCAAAATAAGTCATCTATTTCACCTTACTCACACAAACTTATTTCTTACACAGAGTTTAAATATAGTCATCTATTGCAGAAAACGTACATGAAGCTGTCCATAGCATAGTGGTTATGTAAAAACATTTATTACACAGTTTCTAAAGAAAACCATCATCTTCACCAAATTCACGTACCTGATGGGAAGCTGGCAGATATTCTGGGTGAACCATCTACATCGAGTCTCTCTAGAATGAGGTCATTGCCAATGGGGGCCACAAAACGGGTATCGTTGTAGAAATCTGATGTGTAGTCTTGTCCATTGGCATAGATAATGAGACCTGGGAAATGCAAAGTCAACTATTGTTACCTTAGATTTGTGGAATCCATAATGATCTGATGTCATGACCCACAAAGATCTCTCCATAGTGTTAGTTCAACTCAAAATGAATGGGATGTCACAGTGAGCTGTCTTATTTAAAGCCACCTTTTGCACAATGCTGTCTTAGATTTATAGAATCAGCAACAGTCTGACCCAAACAGAAACAAAGATCTCTTTACAGTATTAAGTTAACTTTAATGTTCTGGCCTATTTACTCACTGTTGTGTTATCAGGTAAAATCAGATGTCAAAATGGCCTGCTTAAGAAAACTGGATTCTGCTTATCATGTTGTTACTAGTATTAATTTTGAGATTTTCACTATCTCAGCACAGAATAATCATGGCTAAATAATGTTCTTTAATAAAGTAAGAATAACAGTGAGCATTTACATAGTTCTTATTCCCATACTTCCTCTAAGCATTATACAATCTACTGTTATCCTAACAGAGAATAACTTCCAGTCTCGCATGATGTTGAATCGACTAGTTTATTTTACTACTTACTTCCTCTAAGCATTATACAATCTACTGTTATCCTAACAGAGAATAACTTCCAGTCTCGCATGATGTTGAATCGACTAGTTTATTTTACTACTTACTTCCTCTAAGCATTATACAATCTACTGTTATCCTAACAGAGACATAACTTCCAGTCTCGCATGATGTTGAATCGACTAGTTTATTTTACTAATTGATGAATTATCAATTACTTTTTACCAGTTGGATGACTAATCAACATTAGTTTCACTAATAAAATGATGCAAGAAAAGACAACAATTTTCCTACATTGATCAGAAATAAAAAACACAAAGTCTCAAAATGTTGAAAAGCCTGTCGGATCAAATAGTGTTTCAATTGGCCTTTAAAGCAGCTAATATATAGATCTGCTCAATCCTTTGCTGGCACCATCTAAGTGTGTCTGCCAATGCATGAAAAAGAGCACTGGCCATAGAACATACCATGTGCTGAAGTATGGAGAAATATTTTCTATCTATCACTAGAAGAACTAGGTGATCTAAGCGATCTGAGTTTCTCACTAGTAATTTTGATCCTGCACATTCTCCTCCAATTATCAGCTTGACTCAATCACATAGGTTAAAGAACAAAAAGATGCAAACAAACAACGGAAGAGTTATGTAATTAAAAAATTGTTATTATTTCTTAATTGATTTCACGATCTTGAATAGTCCAAAAAACAACAACAACAACAAAAAAAACAGTGTTGAATATCATCAGAACTATTTGATCAATAGTTGACAAAAGCTATCATTTGTCAATTCGATTAGTTGTGTCAGTTACCCCAAAACTGGTCACGTGATCATAATTACCTTCCCCTGCCAAACACTTTTGTTCAAACTCAAAGAACCGAAACTTTTCACTTCTTCTCTGAGTAATTCCCCATTAAGAAACCTATTGTATACAGTGCCACCTGTTCAGCTGAAATGAGTCAGGGGTTCAACTCTTCATGAAGACAGTTACTGGTGCCAGCAACACAGGAATAAGAATCCTTGACTTTGGTGAGATCACTTAGACATTAATCTTCTTTGCCGAGATATCCAAGTCCTAAGTTAATTCCAGTGACATCACCGTCAATACAATTTCAGTATTTCCTTCCTACAAAACTCCCTTTAACATCCTACTCATTTCATCTGGAAGTACTACATATAATAACACTTTTAAAGGTAAATTTGCTTCTTATCACACACTATTTCCTACATAGCAAATCTATGAGAATTAGTTGTGCAAAGAGAATATTTTACAAGCATAGCTCATCAATATTGTCTTAGCGGTTCCAAGAGTATGACAACTACTATTAACACAGCAACATCTTGATACTTTTACCATAAAATGAAAAAGTCCAAATGGATTTGTGATATGGGCCATGAAGAGGTCAAATGAACCCATGTATTGTGACATCACTGATGTTTTCTTCTGCAAACCATAAATTTTTGTTAAAGAGTTTCTCTAGTGAGATGATATAAATACCACCTAAGCATGTACACACCAGTGTTTATATAGACTTGCTCTCTGACCAACTCTATCTCCTATTCATTTTTTGTTGTTGTTGTTGTTGTTGTTGTTTTGAAAAACAAACATGTTATGTTACAGGAGCATTTTTAGTTTTTAGTGTTTCCTCGAAATTATGAGTCTTCAGTTTTTGAAATTAGGGTTCCTCTTTATCCACAATTTGTGACTATTCCTGTTTTTTCTCATGAACTCCCACAATATGGGGTGGATAATGAATGAATGATAGCAGTATGGTTGATGATATGTTCTAATGAAGCAACTACACACGATTTTTGTCATTGGAGAGTTCCACTTGAAACATGGCATAATCTCCTTCCTTAGCTGCCACTGCTGAGAAGATGGAGGCTTGAGTCACTGTTCCATCTTCTAATGTAGCTGGAATGGTGCGAGCCTAGTTTTGGGATGAAATAGTTTCAGGCAGAGATGTTAACTACATATAAAAGAAACTTTCACGTGACTGGATGAAAGAGCATTGGGATGATAAAAAGGACTTTAATGAAAAAATCAGATTCTACTGACCAAGACATCACAGAGATTCAACTGTGAACATGAATGTCTCTGCACAAAAGAATCATGGTGTATAATTTCTTCTCAAATAAAAGTTTACTCATTTTCCTTGCTGATGACACCAATTGGTTTTTACAATGTCAGAAAAACTTTCTATAGTGTCAGGATACTAGTTGTATTAGGAAAAAAGATCAACATTTGAAATAACAGATTTGCCATACCTAGCTTATGGAAGTGTTGCAAACAGTGGCTGTTATGAGATAACCTATAAGAATGTGAAAGTCCATTGTTAAATTTATGCTAGAGAAAGTAATTTCAGTCAAACTGAAATTTGATATTTACCCAGTACAATTAAGTTAGAAATGTCAGTGAGTCTCAGAAAGCATATAAACGTTCTCACCTGCATGACAAAGTTCCGGCTGGTGATGCGCGACATGATGTATTCCCCATGGCCATTGAAAGTGTATTTCTGGCCATCCATAGTGGTGAAATGAGGATCTCCAAGAGCACCACCTGAGCAGAAAGTACCAATATGTATGCATAGTGCATGTGAAAAATTTGAGACCTAATTACAATAAATCCAAAATTCTTGTTCTGAGAAAAATAATGATTTTCATTTAAAAAAAAAAAAAGCTTTGCTAAATATAACAAATTCTAATACTTTGTTACCACTGCCCATACCACATTTTTAGAAGAACTTTTTGTATCAAGTCATTCAAATTACCCAAAGATAAAATTTGATGCATCTTTAAAATTTGAAACATGGCACTTACAGCATTTTGCAATTAAACTTTTTATGTATATTCATAACTGGTTTTTCCTCTTATCATCACCTTAGTTTAAAGGTTCATTAATTCCCTTGCAGTGATACAAAAACAACTGTTGGTGACTGATGAGAAGACATGATGATGATAGAAATTATGACCCTTAGAATTGATATGACATCACTTCTAAAAAAAAAAAAAATAAGAACAAATTCTGCTGCTGTCATGTCTAGAGAAAGCCATAACAATTTTTATACACAGAATAAAACAGAAAAAAAAGAAGAACAAAGAAAAAAAGGCAAAAAATGAGACCATTCATAAATGCAAAAGTCTGGTAATTTGCATGATAAGACTGTGTGGACTGACCAGTTCAGACTAAATTAACAATTTTAGATATGATTTTGATTATGATTTAAGAGAGCTGAAATTCCAAACTGATAAATGAACAAGACATAACAATTCTTCTATTTTGGCTTTTATCTTCCATACAGAGTCTGTTTCTGTTTTGTTGCCATAGTAGCAATTACATAAGTTGGCTGTTGATGTCCTCTCCTGTTCCTGCAATGCAATTTTGTATGAGAATGGCTGATGGCAAGTGAAGGGCAGGTGCAACTGTTTTGGTTTAATTATCCTGAAATGTCTTCATTGCTCATTTGTGAGCCTCAGCTCTTCCTTGAATTTTGATTGATCAGTGGAGAAAGAGCTGAATTAGCAGATTTTTACATCAGCTACTTTTTCCTATATCTGATGGTCAATCATGAAAACTTTTTGGGCTAATTTGCAAGTGTCCATTGAAATGCAAATGTGGTCTTCCTCTTAACTGTGGAGCATTCTGCAGTTTTCTCCACAGCAAGTTTATTTCATACATCTTCAACCAACTACTGACTGACAAACAAGCTAGCTATTCAAAGGCTATCAATCAGTTAACATGAGCTGATGTCTCCTAGACAACTGACCTGATATGATGATAGCTGTGTTACTGCAATCATATTTTGGTCGGACAGTATAAAACAGGTTGCACAGCTTTGTGGAATTTGATTCCTTGCAACACCAACGATGTGGGTTCAAATCTTGGAGGCGGGAGTTCCGCACAGTGGAGCTCCACCCAAATGGATTATACAGGGTGATAAATCCGGCATCAGGTGGTGAGGATATGAAGCCCATAACCGCTCGCTGATTCCACCAAGTTTGATCCGGATTGGGCAATCGATAACAACACAACTGTAAGATATAGACACAAAAACTTGAACTCTCTAAAACTTGACGCAGCTTTCAATGCTCTACAATCCAGAGTGACTTGTTTGATATACTTTTAAAATGGGATTCAAAAGTTGTAAGCAAAACACAAGTTGGGCATTTTACTTAATGGTTATTAACTTTTACTTTTGACAAATGACCTCATAATAAGATAATGGAAATTCAACTCAGTCTTGTACTGCACTTTTATTTTTGTTTTAAAAAAGCAACTCTGGGTCTTAATATAATGGATTATAAAAGTTTGATGACACAATTCCAAAACAGAGCTGGGATATCAATTATTGCAGAATTTGAAAAAAAAAAAATGTATTCACATATTAGGAAAATCAAAATCATATGTAGAAAGAAAATATCATATTAGTCAGTACAAAAGTATTTTTGAAATTTGATAAAAACTAAAGCACAAAAAAATATTGAAATTTGACAAAACATCAAAAGAGGACTCATTTTTATAGAGATATTCATAGCGCTAGAGGAATCTATTTCTCCAAGTGTGCATATACATTTGTTGGGCAGACTCTGTGTATATACAGTGCAGTTCACTTAAAATTAATTTGCTTAAAGCAATTTTTACCTGAAGTCAAGTTGTCTTGGCAGTCTTATTACTTTTTTTCTTTATATCATTGTAGTGAGTAATGTCAGCCTTGTTTGAAGTCAATTTTGCTAAATGTGAAAACTAAAAAAGAGAAGATTGCAATGTTCAGTGTGACAACTATTGGAGAGGGAATTGCAGTGCTGACTGTGACACTGACTAAGGGGAGATTGCAAAGCTAAGAGTGTAATTTTTGCTTGAGGAGAGATTGCAATGTTGAGAGTGTAATTTTTGCCTGAGGAGAGATTGCAATGCTGAGAGTGGCAATTAAAATTATCTGAAGGGAGAGCACAATGCAATCTCTGCCTGAGGGGAGATGGCATTGCTGAGAATGTAATCTCTCCCTGGGGGAGATTGGAATGCTGAGCGTGTAATCTCTGCCAGAGGCAAGATTGCAGTGCTGAGAGTGTACTCTCTGTCAGAGGTGAGATTACAGTGCTGAGTGTTGTGACTGTATGATAGGAGATTGCACTCTCTAACAACTAATTGAAAGGAGATTGTAATGTTAACTATGACAACTGCCTGTAGGTGAGATTGCAATGTTGAGTATCACAACTAAATGAAATTACCGTTCTGATTGTGATAGCTGCTGAGAGAAGATTGCAAACCTCAGTGTGATAGCTGCCTGAGGGTAGACTGCAATGGATCTTCCTTAAATAATTCTTCTATGCCAAAACAGCATTGACGTTATTTCACCAAACTTTTCTACCGCTTCCTAACTTCCGTTTTCTCAAAATTTCTCAAATAACCTTGAAGTCTTCTCTATCATCAAACCTTGTCTTTGCCAGCTACTGTTTCTAGATCTCACTAAGGCTGAGAAAGGTGTAAAGATAAACGAAGGCATTTTTCGGCACTGATGAGAACAGTCGGAACCAGAAGTTTACCCTGTTTCTGGCAAAGCAGAAATACATGCATTACATTTTGAGATAACCACCCACAGGTGGTTGAAAAATGTATTAGAGCAGCATTACAGTCATGTATAATATCTAATACAGATGTAGGGAGGAATAACAGTGCTGAAAGAGATTGTGGTTGGATTTCTCACCTTGTTGTGATCGTGGTCAAAATTTCGAGTTATCAGTCTGTTCAGAGCAAAGCAAACGCGGTCCTCTTCCTGAAACAGGAAGCTCCACTGACGCCCCATCTGGGTTCCACTGCAAGGGCAGTCCAGAAGAGCTGGAGATATAACAAGAAATTTGATTTTCCAGTGGCAAAAACTAAACATTGCCTCATTCCCAATGACTTTAATTACTAGGGGAAATCAGTGGGAAACTCTCCTATCCTTGTTGAAAGTAGGACCTGGTTATTTCATTTTGTACACCAAATGGGGTTTTCTGTGCACCTGATTTTTTTCTAGCTGCTGTTAAACACTCTGACAATGGTGATAATTATACTGGCATTAGCTTATTGCAGTAATGTCCTTTGTTTATGTAACTCTTTTCATATCACAAACTGAGTTTTCCCTATTCTCTTCATTTTCCCTGGCTGTCCTGCAAATGGGTTTGACAGATTTCCACCTGTATATGGTACGGGCTGCTGCGAGGATATGATATGAGCACTGTGATTATCCATGTCTATAAAAATAGGAATGTTGGGCTGCCATGTATAAATAAGACATCTGATAAATTTACATGAAAGAGAGAGAAAATCATTTTAATGGTCACATAGTGTAAGATCTTCCTGAATTTAAAATACAACCAAAGAAACAAAACAAAACTGAGTAAATTGGAATTGCAATATCACTGTGTGATAGAATGCTGACAAAGTTCGTACAAGTCATGCTGACTGTGGTACAGTATGGTCACTAGTGGTATGCTGGAGCTTATTTGACAAAATACTCTGATGATACAGGATAGCAGTTTCCGCAACATAAATGTGCATGTGAAGAGAAAGAGATGTTGTGTGACCTGGTGTGATATGTGAAATGAGTCAGATGTCAAAAGGAGCTTTGATCAGATAGTAAGACTGTACTGACCATGAGATGACCTGAACCAACTTTAAACATGAATATCTCAGCACAAAGAAGCTGTAGATAAATAACTTATCCACAGAGAAAAGCAAAATCATTTCCCATTCAGATTGATACCAGTGACTGCATACATGAAAAATGGGTCAGCCACATTGGTATCCAAAGAATCCAAACCTAATCCTGTCATAACTAGATGGTGCTAATCTTTTCTGAAGAAAAAGCACCACTATCCACTCTATCAGATGAAAACTTTGACATGAGACCTGTTTTATTAGATCATATGACAGATCTTCCTAGTGACTTCCTACAATAAAGCAGATCACCATATGATGATTTTGACAATTTTTTTCATTGATTCAAAGGTCAGCTTACACTCTGCATCCTGCTGGAACTCAGCATTACTCAGCAAGTCGATGTTGTTCACATAAAAGTCCTCGCACATCTGGCTTGGGTTGGAGATAGCACCAATTAGAGCCATCCATGTTCCATAACGTCCTGCACAGGAATGAGAGATAGCAGCTTATTACGTCATGTCATACAAGGCCTTTTATTTGATATGTTTATAAAAGCTACCAGGAGGATATCCTGTCTGGACTGAACTTAATGCTAGTATATGAGAGATTCTGAATTTCAATACTTCAAGGGATCATCAGTTCACTTGTGCTAGGATCAGAGTCTAGTCAGTTACTCATTGTTCCCCTGACAAATGTCATTGGGGTGCCATGAAAGAAACAGTGGGCAAGGATCTCCATTGTGCTCGGTCTTTTGCTGTGCTTAGAAACAATAAAGACAGTCTGATCAGTCCACTCTTTGTTGTTGTCAAGCCAGGCTTTGAATGATCTGTCTCTTGGCACTATAAAGATTCTACAAACCCATGGTAAAAAGAAAGCCCTGAAAGTGAGGAAAAAAAGTTTTCCTGACTTACTCTAACTTTAAGCATGATAAATGTATCAACTAGATCTATATTTCAGCATGTTCAAAAACATAAACCATATTCATCTGTGTTTGGATACAATGATTATCAAATGAGCCTTTTTTTTTCAGCCTGATCATTTCTGATCGTTTTACACATGAGGCTTAAACCATGCATTGGGAAGAAAGGAACATATCTTTTTTTGTACCCTGTGTCTGAAATGTATCACACAAAAAAACTGAAAAAAATCTATGAAGAAAATATTTCCAATATATTTTGAATTTTTCAAAATTTTCACTGAAATACATCCATTTTCATAAAAGAGCAAAAGTGATTTTTTCCTACATTATAATGCTTGTCTAAAATTTCACATGAGAAATAATCTGGATGACTAAAAAATGTCTCATTTTCTAAATTTAAGAGTAATCATTGTGTTCACTTACCTCTGTTACCGACAACCTGATCCAGTGACTCTGTGAGATAGCTGGCATAGGGCACAAAGTTGATATATTCTGTGTCACTGACATATCCGACAGAGATGCTGCGGCCCCGGATATAAGGCCAGTGAAACTCACCCCATTGGTACATGAAGATGACATGGGATGTGGCGCCATCTGTGATGATGACTGCCTGGAAAGTTGCCGTACTCTCAGGCATCTGTAGGCAAATAAAAACTTTCTGAATATATCAGTTATTAAAAATATGCTTCATCCATTCATTTCTAAATCTTTTGGTTGCTAGTACAGAAACTCTCAAGAAATTATTTCAAATCACTCTAGATATGTCACAGGGCAAATTCACTCCAGGACTTGCTCATTGTACTTGGCACTCTTAATGACTTTCCAAATAACATATCATTCAATAGCATATCCAGCTTTGTCACTATCAAATATCTATGATAATGAACTGCATAGCAAATGATAATGAGCAGTACACTATAATCACTTACACCAGCTTGTCTACGCTTGCGAGCTTGTGCCATGCCATAGTAGACTGAACGGCCTTTCACATCCACCCATGTCGCCACCATCACGTACTTGGGATTGTAGCCACTAATACCAAAGTTGTCAAGGACATCCGAGGCAGCTCGTTGCAATACTGCTGTTGCGCTTGCTGGGGTAGGGATGCTGGGGTCTGAGTTTTTTTCATACAACTGGTACAATACTTGTCCGCCTTATGGTATATAACACATAGAAATAACAACAAAAATTAATATGACTTATAAACATCTTTATTTTTATAATTAGTAAATCTGAAAGATCAAACCTTAGAAATACAGCAGCTCTATTATAACAGTTAGTAAATCTAGAGTACCAAATCTTACAAATATAGATTTTTTTTTTTTTTTAATTATTATAGTTCCCAAATCCTGAATATCAATACAGAAGTTTCATTATTATGATTACCAAATGTTAGTAGGAAATACAATATTTGCACCTGAAATTTTTTTAACGAATAACAGTTACCGGATGTGCAAGAAGCAAGGACTTAAAGTCTCTTTATGAGCCATATGGCAAATACATTTGGCACTTTTCCTTATACTGTAAAAATGCCCAAATGCTCTTGTGAGGACCAGTGTGTATTATGCTCTTGCTCATGATGACCACTACCACTGCTAGTTGTATTTTGATGTTTTTTGTTTTGCCATGCAAATTGTAGAAGCCTTGCTATATAGGCAGCATAAGGCAAGGAAAAGCAAACCACATTGTGTGTCATAAAGCCTTTAAAAGAGACAGAGGCATAAACAAAGGGAGAAAAGGGGTGGTTCAAGGAATCTTGTGCATTCTGGGATATGAACTTTGCTTATTCAAATTTTATGCCTTTTTGGGGTGCGGTAAACAAAAATAATAGCAAAAATATTATTAAATTTTAAAGTCTTTACTATTATGGTTTGACTGAAGAATGTATCCAATTAATGAGAAACATTATACGTCCATGTCTTTCCCTGCACATGGGACAAATGGACACAAAAATTGTGACACAGAACAAGATGGTGGCAAGTCACATATGAACTGAACATGGCCTGGTTTTGGAATGGGCTGATCTAGTAATACAGCTGAATATAGGGTCCCTTGACCTAATGAAGGCTGGCAACATGAGAAAAAGAACAACCTGGAACACAATGACACTACAGGAGAAGAAATATGCCAGTTAGGGCTAAAAGTGACTTGTCAATGATAACATAAGAACTCTTGTGATCATCCTTATTAATCAAAATGTAACCCATCCGAGGAAGAGGAAAAAGATGAACGAAGATCAGATCATTAATTTTTGAGATCCAATTGCAAATTAATTCACAATGCATGATTGTTGCCTTAGAAATAATACAAACCATTCCCATACAGATATGAAGTCTCATCCACTCACATAATTCAGATGATGGCTAAGTACAAGTACTGTCCAAAACCTATGAATTAATTTGATATGGCCCTTTCACGGTAATGGAGCCTATGATTTGAATCTTCACATGGCATAAAAAACTCAGGCCTTTTCAATTAAAGCATGGAAAATTACTCCATTTTATTTTTACCCATATTGTCATTGTTGTCATAGTAATGAACTGTGCAATAATGACCTGTACCATGTTAACTGTCCATAATCCAGCACATTCCACATGATGTTGACGATGATACCAAGTACTTCCATGACATAACTCACATCTATGCCAATCACTGAAGCACTGGTAGAGTACCGGCAAGTGCTTTGATTGCCCGTCCTCTCCTATTCCTGTAATGGCTTGTGTGACTAAAACTACCCATGTTGGATGGTTTAATATCTTTATTGCTTATTATGAAAAGATTTTCACCCTCTTCCTCATAACCTCTCCCCCTTCCTCAAAAACAATAAACAAACAAATAAATTGTTTCATCCAAGGTGAGCTACAAACTGAGCAATAACTTTCATTCATTGTGAAAATTAATTCACTATCTCCTCTTCCTTATACACACACATACAAATTTAAAAAGAAAACAGTCTTACCCAAGGTGGTGTCAATGTCAGTCATAAGGGGAGCAATAACTTTGTTTCCCTGGTTAAATCTGTACTCCAAGTCACTCCAGTACCAGTAGCGAACAGGTGATCCTATGCCGATCATTCCATTGGTAGATACCTGAAACCAATAGAAAAAAAAAAAAAAAAAAAGGTCTTCTTTTTATTTCATTGACATTGTTTGATACTCTCATGTACAGCAATGCCGTATATGGGGCACCAGCTGCATTTTGGTATAAGTCTGACTTGAGTTGTTATAGTAAGGTAAAGAAGACATGAGAGCCTGACATAAAGACAAAATCATAGCATTTTTTGTCTATTTTTTTTTTTTGTTTTTTTTTTTTTGTGGGTGTATATGTTTTTGCTTTTGTTTTGTTTAAAGTCTGTGTATATGAACTACATAATTTTACAAATATCCAAAGAGAGATGGTCCTTTTACTTACATAAACGTCTGTGTATTTCTCACTGCCAAAGGGCAAACCAAGGTCAAACACTATGGCCGAGCTGACTCCATCGTCAGCAGCTGGCAGAGCTGTATCTCCTTTGTCGGTTCCATACGGATAAAGAGCCAGCTGGCTGCGGTTGAAATCTATGGATATTGCATCACACTGTTCTTAGATTAATAGTAGATGGGAAGTGGAAGACAAGCAGGCATAAAAAAGGATGGATGGTCAATGAAACACAGACTCTAGCCATAACCGTGATGGCTTGAGAAGACTGGTACAGAATTCATCAAAATGTTGTTAGTGCCAGATATATGCAGGATAAAAGGATTTAAAAAGCTGAGAGTACAGATTAAGACTGATGAGATAAAAGATTCAAAATGCTGAGAATAAGGGTTGAGAGTGCTGACAGAAAAGATTTAAAATGCTGAGAGTACAGATTAAGATTGCCGAGAGAAAAGGCCATGTATTCCATTTTGAGCTTTTATTTTCTATCAACAGTTATGCCTTTTCTGACTATAAGAATAATATTTAAAAAATATATATGTCCATTTTAACCCATGATCCATCATTTAACAGATGTCCTAGCCCACTGCCAACCAAATTTGGCTCCCTCTGGTTGCTAAATGCACTGGTAGATCATCACTGCTTGATTGGATACATGCAAAGATGCATACAACATTTAAATATGACTTCTTCTAGCAATATCTTAAGCCCCAGTGTCAGGGATGGAAACTGGATGACCACTCTGAGACAAGATAGTTTCGCAATCATGCAAAGTATCAGTGTAATATTTTCTGGGTGCTCTAAAATGAACTTTTACCTCCTATACAGAGTGAAATTTTCTTTTATTTCTGCTGCTTCAGAGCACATCTGTGGACTATTTGCCATAGTAAAGGTCAAGATACTCTTGATTTTGAATTGGGACCACATATATAGGCGCTCATGAACACGGAAATGGCTCTGTGGGAGCCCTTACGGTGAATGCGGGACAGGAGCAAAATTTGAAAAGAGATATAAAAAGAAAGGTAGAAGAAAAGCAAAAAAAAAAAAAAAGACACAGAAGGTATGGAGAGAGGGCTAATATTTGAAAAAAGGCTGTTCTGAGGCTAAAAGTCAAATAAAAAACTCTCCATATCATTTTTTTCCCATACAAAAACTTTAAATATGTCTTTCTCAAAACTTGAATTTTCGTCACCATTTTGATATCTACATTTTACTTCTAGATAGATTCTAACCAAATCTGGTATATCCAACACAACAAGACCAACACATAAACATATGTGCATACCATTCTGTTTGTAAGTTCTCGAGAAAAATATACTTTTGTTATGAAAAATGGACAAAATGTGAAATTTCATTACATAGCATTTGAAAAAAAAAATTCTACAAAATCTTCCTTTGCACATGAAGAACTGAGAATATGTCACTTTTTAGGTAATATTAGGTTCTATTAATATTTGCTGATTTCAAAGAAAACCATTTCAGTGAAGCCAAAATCCAAGATGGCCATGTTGCAAGGCAAATAATCTGAGAAACTCAGTCTGTTTTCACTGTTTTCCTCTGGCTTGAACATGACAAATTCAATGACAAAGAGTAAAAATCACAAAATCACCTCCAGATTCATCTCCCCTCCCTCTCTTCTTGCTCTTAAAGAATACAAGAACAAATGAAATGCAAACACAGTGAAAATGATGGAAAAGACAAGACAACCTGGAGGTAAAACTGACAGAGAATGACAGGTGGGAAGACTGAAAATGATGACAGAAAAAGAGGTAAAAAATAACAGAGAATGATGAGTCAGAAAAGATTCAAAATGACAAGTGAGAAAAGACTGAAAATGATGAGAGCAAACAAAGAATGCTGGTGGCAAAACAAACAAGGAAGACAGAGAGGATAACCAAAGGAGAGGAAAAGAAAGAGAGAGAGAGCAAGAGAGCAGAGAAGGTGATAAAGGAAATTGAGAGAAAAAATAAAGAATAACAAAAGGAGGAGGAATTGAGGGTACAGTTGAGAATGAGAAGCAAAGTGACAATTCAGAGAGGCAAAGTGACAATCAGAGAAGCAAAGTGACAATCAGAGAGAAGCAAAGTGACAATTCAGAAGGGCAAAGTGACAACTCACTGGTGCAGTCATCCTGTGGAGTTCTCCTATTGTACCCATCAATGCAGTCACAAATAAAACCTCCAGGAGTATTGATGCATTGTTCATTGAGCCCAGTGCAAATAGCCGGGGTTAAACATTCATCAATGTCTGTGCCGAAACAAGAAAGTGGGGGAGGCATAAGTGGAGAGTGAAAAATCAAAAACTTCCACGGGTCAAAGGTCATAATTGTTTGTAATAAAACAAGAAAAAAGAAGAGAAAAAGAAAAAAAGTCAAATTCCAGGACTCCAACATTCATTGACGTTTGTAATGGAACAAGAAAATGGGAAGAAAAAAACTGGGAATTAGGAGTCAAAAATTCATCACTGTCAATAATAAAACAAAAAAAATGAAAGATAAAAAATAAAAATTTACCAATATCTGTAATGAATCAAGGCAATGGAACAAAAAAAAAAAGAGACAAGTCAAAATCAAATTTTAGGATCAACACTCATCAAGGCATGTAATGAAGTCGGAAAAAATCGAAGAGGACAAAAATAAAAAGAAAGCAAAATCAACATCCAGGTGATTTAACTATAAGTTAAACTAAAAATCATGCCTTGTTCTATTCCATTCATGTTGTTTCAATGTGTATTTGTATGAATGCTTGCTAATATTATAAATTATGAGTGAGAATTTTCTTCTAAGGGCAGCATAGTTTACCCTTAGCCATCTATGACCTGGAATGACTGTTTAAAATATGATGATATTGTGAATTTTCAAAATATTATATATGATCATCATAGTGCTGACTAAGACCTGCTCTGCATAAAGGTTTCATTTCATCTCTGACAGCTAGTGGAAAGTTGATGAAATATCATTGCTAATTTTTCCACAACCTTTCTCTATCTCTTCCAATCTTTAGCAAATTCCAGCATGGTGGCCAGTGGGAAGCTCGGACTGCCTAAAGTCTGTACCCTAAAAGAAACTTCTTATGCAAAAAAAAAAAAAGAAACAACACCCTACACTTAGACTTCAGACTGTGTGCAGCCATTGCTGGTCCTGTATCGAATATATCATTCTGATCTGTAGAGGGTTAATCTATCTATACTCAGCTTTGGTGAAGTCTCCTATCTATTCTGTTGGCCTTTCTATTGCTCTTACCTGTACATTCTGCATCCTGAGTAACATGCTCATATCCAGAGGCACAATCACAGGTAAAGCTTCCCATAGCTCCTATCAAATTGACACAGGATTCCAGAGCTGAGCATACTGATGGGTTGATCAAGCATTCATTGAAGTCTATTGAAAGAGTGAGAAGCTCATAGATAATAAAATAATAATAGATGGCATCTATGGAGAATTCATTTGCATTGAGTATTAGTTCTGATGGGATTTACAACCTATTATTATCTGAAAGGCTCACTGAATACACTAGTGTAACTTCTCAGCCTTCTAGGAAGCATTCCAGATATTCAAATCTTCATCAATCCAACAATTCTCTGTCTATGCTCAGGTACCCCTTTAATCTACATATAGTAAGGAAATGTGTGAAAGTTCTCTTTTATAAGGACATAATGGTGGGCCCCATAAGGACTCCAGTCTAGAACATCTGATTCCTGGTCTTTCTGCAGTGGTCCGAGTCAGTTTGATCTGTGTCTTAGAAAATGGACAAAAATTGTTTTGTTCAAAGGAATGTTGATATATAATATTTATGTGGCTGATCCAGTGTAAAAACAGCTTTGTAAACTGTTTTTGTAAGTATGCTATGTGTGAAGTAGTGATTATGATTAATAACACAACTCAAAGCCTTAAAACAAAAGACTTCACTGAACATTTATACAGTACATTTTCCTATACTGTAAAGATTCTAAGGACTTTACAGAATACATATTAGATCATCTTCCAATTAAAAAAAAAAAAAAAAGGAAAGAAAAAAGAGAGGAGAAAAAAATTTACAAAAAGAACACAAAAAGAAACTTCTAAGTTTTGTAGGCAAACTTTACAGTCCTATTTCACCATGTCAATGGCAGACAAGAAGAAATTCCTGTGATGCAAAATAATACGAGATAACAAAATAGTTTCTGCTGGCAAAATTGATGAACATTACAATATATTTCCCATTCATTTGTGGACATCTGAAACACAAATAGACAATATAAACAGACAAAAAACTGACAGAAATTCTTTTTATGTCAGCAAAACATATCACATTGCTCTATGATAATGGTAATTTTTGGCACTCTGAGAAATTGAGGAAAAAAATTCAACACAAGTCATTTGAAGAGTAATATCTTTATGATTATTGAATTTAGTATATCCTTCAATTGGCACTTGTGTCTTTTGTTTCCAGTGACATTATTTGATAGCTCTCATGCTTAGGAATGCCATGAAATATCAATTGCATTTTTACATAAGTCTCACTTACACCATTATTGTAGAGCTTCTGTGTTAGTCTAGTTTTCTGTTTGGGATAACTTCATGATGGGATAGCCAGAATGCTTACCGACAGGGTTGATATTTGCAGTGGCATCTGCATCATTTCTATACATGTTGACTGTCTTGATGGTGTAGGAATTGCCATCCACACTGATGACTGACTGCCTGGCATAGAATCGTGGGTAAATCTCATATCCCAGCTGGGTGAAGGTGTCCAGTGTCACATCAGCGGTGAAGACAATTGATGCCAGAGCCACTGCTCTGTTGGCAGAGAACCATATTCATTCATTCAAATCACTGTTTCAACATGAAAGCTGCCACCCTTTCACAAAATTTTTGAGTAATAAGTTCGTGAAAAATTAGTAATTTGACACATAAATTAGTAGTGAGACAGTGATTTCCTGTGAACGCACATATACATCATCTTATAAAATGTATATTTTATACATAAAAGTATGCCAGGAATACTTTTTATCAATAAGTATTGCATGTAGGCCTAACTGCACACTTGACAATCTTGATGCTTGAACTGTCTAGATCTAATCGCATCATAAATATGACCAATTTTTCTCTACTGACATAAATTATAAAAACATTGCCATATTTGTTACTACCACCATAATGTTGTAATTAACAAAAAAAATCATAATGGTTACAATAAACTAGAAAGAATTTGCAGCCCTGCAACATGGTTATGATTAGAATATCAATCATTTTAAAAATTTCTTCTTACTTAAGTACCCACTGTCCAAAAAACCTTAAACTTTTGCTATCAAACTTTACTTCTCCTTCTTGAACGCAGTGTTGAATTCTGGTCTATCATCATGCCTCATGTTAACAAATCCCTATTTATTTTCTTCTCTGGTGCTTAGAAAAGAATACTATAACAAAGCATAATATTTTCAACTGAAATCAACATAGCAGAATGCAACAATCCATTATACCATGTTTTTTCAAATTGAAAGTACATGTATATCATAAAAAAGTATGATAATTATAATTTGAGGTCATGGGTTGTGAGAATGCATAATCTCTAAGAGAGCACAAGTGATATTAAACACACTTTGGACATAAAAGATAAACATTTGAGAATCTGACCACATGCTTAAATGCTTTTTCTTTCCAAAATTTCACAACCGCGACTCCGAATTATCACCATATATTCAACTCTTCATGACCCATATGAAGAACACCATAAAGCATTTTTTGTTTGAGAGAAGAAATACGAAGGTGCTGCTGTGATGAACAGTATTCGTCATCTTCTCGTAATCACCAGGATGGCAGTAGTGAGTGCTGCTCATCAAAAGTATATTCTCTTTACAATACTAATTAGAGGAAACTTCCTGTATAACAACAATATGTGATGAAAAGCAAACTGATCTTTTGTTACAAAGGGGTTAAAA
This sequence comes from Peronia peronii, assembly GCA_039654565.1. Classification (NCBI taxonomy): domain Eukaryota; kingdom Metazoa; phylum Mollusca; class Gastropoda; order Systellommatophora; family Onchidiidae; genus Peronia; species Peronia peronii. The sequence goes on from JBCEWB010266625.1 coordinate 32,589, forward strand.
AATCTAGCATCTAAGGAAACAAACATGAGTGCCATAATGCAGTGAAGTAAAGAAAGGAAAAAAAAACATACTCATTGGATCCTGAAGAACCTCCCCTGTAAAGAAAACAAGAAAAGTCTAGATGAAATTTGAACATCAATAAAAAGCTTCACTCTCTGGAAAACATTTTCTATAATGTAAGATAGGACTAAGGGATTGGCACTTCAATTACAAGCTTAACCTTCTGAGTGGAAATTTTTCAAGTTGTAAGATAGGCATACAAATATTGAAACTTTCATTGAAAGTTTAAGTCCTTTGTGGACATTTTGAATATTGTATAGGCATATAGAAACGATATTCAATAATATTTAACTCTCTGAGGGGGCCTTTTCCATATTGTAAAACAGGAATACAGAGACTGTAACTTCAAACAAAAGTTAATCTTTCCTAGCTGAAATTTTTCAAATGAAACACAGGGACACAGAGACTGGAATTTCAATTAAAAGTTTAGCTTGCTGATTGGACATTTTTCACAGTGTAAGTTATAACAAGTCCACATGTCTTTTGGTGCAAGCCAGCGCATGGAGGTCACAACATGAATTTAGTGGTGTGAAGAAAGGCTGACGAGAGGAGTGCTTAAAGTGCCTCCATACCTTGTGAAGTGTGTGTCTAGGTTGCATTTTATTCCACAGTCTGTCATTACTGGGCTAAACTGCCTGGCTTGAATGTCATAGGTGTTAATATAAAAATTATGACAACTTGACTTCAGATTTATAATCAGGGCTTCATTTGAGTGCAGTTACTGCATTTCAAACAGACAAACACAGAAATAGGTGAACACACACTATGGCTTGGCTAATCTGCACATGGTATGCGGCACAAAATTGTTGCACTATAAACTAATCTGTGTGCTGCAAGCTGTGCGGTGCATGACTGTGGACTTACTGTGACTGCAATTTAAGATAGGAATACAACTGGTTAATTGCATTATTTACTCAGAGATTCAGATAAAATTTGTATGGGAAAGTGGTAAAAGAAATCCATTACTGCATTTTCTTACAGGTATAAAAATGAAAAAAAAAAAAAAATACAGGAGATTTTCTAAACTTCAAAAACTGAATATCTTTACTTGGACAAATGTACTATACTAGGAAAGGTTTATAACATTTAAAGATAAAGAAAAACAGACTATAATGCAGCTACCATGTACACAACAAAGCAGCCATTGTGAAAAAATGTAGAACGGAAATTATTATTTAGCAGTAAGATGTAAAGAAAGTAAAAGGGCAAACTTACCCAACGCTGTGTATCATAACGCCTGCATAGTTTCGAATGCGCATGAAGCTGTTCATCAACTGTCAAACAAAAGGAAATAATGAAATACCATCTATGATAGTGTAGAAACAGTAAAAGCAGAAGACATAGTTCTAATAAACAATGTAAACATGAACTCTTTATCCAGTTAAAGCCACCAACATTAACTCTTTATCAGTTAAAATCACATGCTGTGTCATGACATATTATTATGCAAAACTTGACCAAGGATGTGAAATGACTTCAAAATGAAGTTAATATTACTAATACTATTTTTACTGTACACTGCACAAAAATGGCTACTAATGAGACAAGTTCATATTTGAACATCTAAAGATTAGAAAACAATGTAAATTTTCCCACAAAAGGTAAACACTTACATTGCCATTACAGCAACAACACATCAAGTGAACACAGCTGATTTTTTGTATGTGGTAAAAACACATACAGGTATGTTCTTTATAATAAAACCTTTGATTTCCTCTGCAGTTTTCTACCCAAATAGAATTTTTAAAATGTGCACCTATAAACAAAATTAACAAAGGGAATCCTCAGCCCCCCTCAATTATTTCCATGAAAAAAAGAAAATGATAATCCTATTGCAGGAAACAGAAGAATAGCTTGTCAGGAAATTCTTTTTTTTTTTTTATTTAATCCACTTTGTCAGGTAAGACATAACATTCAAACACAAACAAAATGAAGCACATCCAAGAAAAGGCCACACTCTGGACAGAGACAGCACTAGGTCAGGATCTCACATATGCCAACCCTATAAAACTCACTCACCTGTCTTTGGCAAGGCAAGGTTAAAACTGCTTGAAAGTCACCAATTCTATTTCCTACATATTGACACTGCTCTTTGGTAATGGTATATGTTATTTTTAGCGCTTTCTTGAGGTACTGAATAAACACTGCTGATAGCACCAAGGCATTCAGTGAGTTCTACCATTTTGAGGCTGTTGAATCAATAAATGTTTCTGTTGGTGTACTTCTTCCTCAATCCCTTCACTGCTAAAAATAGTATGAGGTACATCCACCAAATGATCTCTCATGTATGAGAAAACATACACGGTATGTCCATGGGCAGTCTACCAACAACCACCACCTTTTCCCCCTTTGATCTGATGTTCCAATCACTGACCAGTGTCTTGCATCATTCTATAGGCAGAATCTTTCGACAAATGCCGCAGCTGATAATTGACAGATGAGAGTAATTAGGCATACAATCTGACAGTTTCCGAAATTTTATTCTTGGCAAATGCAGTGTGTTAACTGTTCACTAACATGACCCAGGTTAAAATGGGTATACAACTTCAGACAATGAATGCTGTTGTTAGACTGATAAGAATTTGAGTGCCTAGCAGGCAGCCTCCTTGTGTGCTTTCCAAGAAGCTGGGAATGTCTGTGTCTCCACTGGGTCTTTTGGGGTAATAATGAATTGTAAACGCTCAGAGCCCGTACTGTACAACATACATACACTCTGTTATTACTATCAACCTCTCACAGACAGGCCCTCTTTAGAAACAAATAACAGCAATCAAGCACCAATACAACACCAGCACTCACATTGTTTCTTACTGCCATGGACACATTGTTCATCTGGGACGCATCGTAAGTCATGTCTAGTGCCAATCTCAGGTAGATCTGTCTGACTTCAGGGATGGCTGATGGCATAGACAAAAATGAGAAGAACATTATAAAGCAATCAAGAGCATCCAGTATCATTAGTCATGTCAATCAAATGTCAATCTCAGTTAGATCCATCTGCCTTCAGGTACAGTGTGACATGGACAAAATCAATATAACATTTTAACCTCATAAGTGTTTTAAGAAATGACTGGCGTATCAATGATCTAACAATGATGTCATGCAGATTCAAGAACTGATATTTAGACCAAAATGGCCTGATGGAATGGGTATCTTGCTTTTGAATGGGATGTTAATAACAAACTAATTTATATCCATATTCAAGAAATGGGAATTCAAGTATATATGGCATTGTAAAATGAATACCAGCTGAACTGGATGTTATTTGGGAATAAGCAAAACAACAATGAATTTCTAAGAGCAAATCAGATCCTTAATACCTTCCAAAGTCAGGCACAGCTTTGAACTGATTTAATGATAACATAACTTCAATGGAATGTTGGATTTCAACAATGTACAATGAAATCAGTTGTTAAGATTTCCTATTTTTTTGTTATCAGAAATCTATAATTATTTCCTCGTGTAAAGTATCTATAATTTTATCAACTTCATTTCTTTGAAGCCTATTTATAAATCTATCAATTAGACCTTATTAAACTGTAGAGTTTACAGCAACTGACTCCACCAGGCATGCAAACAGTTAGGTTGTGAAAAAAAAAAAAGCAGAGAAATAGCACATGTCTTGAATAAGAATCAGTCTTAGGTCTCTGGAATTAAACAGATAAATGAGGGATTGAATGTGAAGAAGGTGGTCTAATATTGATGTTTTTATATTGCAGAAATTGAAACAATACTTATCTCTGAATGAGAATGTATTGCTCTTATGGGCAAATTGTAAGGGCATGAGGACGCTGTGAGGTGAATATATAATATATAAATTTATGTGCTAAATTGTTCATTTTTGTCACAATTTCTCCTGGTTACGGGTCACCCTCTGTTTCTTCAGTCTGCAATATCTCTCCAGTCAAACCATTTCAAAACTTTTTCCACCACTTGAATCTGTATGAATTAAATTTCTACAGGGTAGGCATAATTCACTTTGGTGGAAAATCAACAAACAACTGAATTCTATTGGGGCATTTCTGTTTCAATGACATGCTCAGGAATATCATAAGACCTTGGTGGCATTTTGATAGATAGGCTGACATGTCATTAATGTAGATCACTGCTGATGACATGGGAAAGCTTTTCCAACTTTTATTTCTTGCAAACAGTAAAAATATTAATTTTTTTACAGAGGTTGTTTATCACTAGAGTATTTTTACACTGACTTATGTTACATGAAAGGACCAGCTTGATTTTAACTTACCGACACACTGTGCTACATCTAAAGCACCTCTGACTATACTGAAAGTCCCGGTGGGACACGTCAAACAGGATCTCTGTCCTATGTCTGGCTGGTATGTCCCAAGAGCACAGGCAGTACAAATACCAGATGCTGTCCCATAGAAACCAGGTTGACACTCACTCTGATCTGCAGAAAAGACTTCAGTGTTACAGTTGGCCATTTCAGGTCAAAGAACGATATTAAATATACATGCAATTAATGTTTTTTCTGCAGTATGTTTACAGCCTTTCAAGTATAAGAGCAAAATTATCTCAGCTTGAAATGATTGCCCAGTGTGGTCAGAGGCAAAATTTTTTTCTTTAGCATCTCCATTTACTCTTCACCCCATTTTTAACTGCCCAGGTTTTTTTTTTGTTTTGCATGTGTAGCATATGCACATAACCTCTGAAATACATTTGCTGTTGTCCTGGAGGACTAGATGTCAGGCTTCCCAACCCAAAATATCAGTGAACTCTTGAGTCAGCTATAAAAATAAAAGTTTTAATCTTTCCCATTCCCCTGAGAGGATTCAAACCTGCAATGTGTCCATCAAGAGACAAGCGCCTACCCCGAGAGTCAGAATCTGTATTCCCTATATATGGTAACACAAAACACACTCGATTGCCTACATAGGCATGTTTTTAAAATCAGTTTATACCACCAAGGATAATTGTCCATTACCCAGTAACAACAAACAACCAGTCCTTAACAAGAAAACTCATCATCACTTCAAAATGTCTCAAACTAAAATGTTAAATGGCCAGTTTGTAAGACACAACCTACAGCTACTCTTTCTTGATTTCTTTGACATTGGTAACAAAAAACAAAGACAAACCAATGCATTTTTTTTCACTCGGATGGAGCGTAAAGAGATGCAACATTTCACCATGTCATCGCAGACCATCACAGACAATAGCAATAATCTAGGATCATTGATCATGCACATATATGTCTAAGAGATGGCAAACTTACCCCCTACAGTGATTGACAACAATTGGCTGCTATCTGACTGGCCTCGGCTGTTCTCAACAGTGCAGGTGTAGTCTCCAGAATCAGTGACCTGTGTCAGAGCAATGATGTAGGTGAACATAATCTGGCTAGCGTTGTCCAGTGCAGCATCTCTGACTGTTGCAACAGCCACACCATTGCGATAAAAGACTGCCTTTGAAGAGGTTGTACTGGTGGACAAGCAGTGAAGCATCAACTGCATGCCAACCTCCAAGGTTGTGGGTGACGGGGAAAATAGCACTGGCGTTGCTGCCTTGGTACCAACTGAAAATTTTGGAAAAGTGCGTTTATTGTTTTGCAGTCCCACAAAGACAAAATACTACTGCTAATGATAATGAAAGTAACTGCTTTTTTGCTTCCCGTAGTACAAGATACCTCCAAAATAATTCTTTCGTATGCAGGAAAATTTTTCTACATTTTTCAAAATAAAAGGTGACTGAGACTCACAATAAAGGAATTGTCTAAAGAAACTTCCATGAAATGGGCATAGCACTGAAGTATTTAACCCTAGAAGTGCCAGGTGAAACTCCAGAAAAAAAAATTACTATGACATGCTCCGTCATTATCAAGACACAGCAGAGCAGATCTAAAGGTAGCAGAATGATATACAGAGGTCTCGACACTGTTGTATTATCGAAAGGAATTTGTGTTATTGACTACACTTTGTCAGGGGATCTCAGTGCAATTCTCATTTTCGTTAGGAAGGGGAAAAGGAGAAAGGGATGGGAAGAGGAGGGATTAATTTTAATTGTGCTCATAGCTCATTTGTTGTGGAAACATGTAAAAAGAGGTCGAATGTCAACAGGGGCATCACTGACAAAAATGGCGTCAACATTGAAAGTGTACATCTTGGCACACAAGAATTTTTTTTTTGTTGAATAGTTTTGTCACTAAAGCAGAGCACACTCAGTTCCTTTTTCAGTAGTGCTGTACATGAAAAATTTGACATCGGGCCACATTAATTTGACCTAGTTGTGTCACATTTAGCCCTGAAGGCAAAATTTCATCTGAGCAACTTACAAACCAACAGGAAGCTTGCACTGCTTGGCAGATAATAAGATCCCACTTTCTGACGACAGGTGTACTCTCCTTCGTCATACTGACTCACATCATCAAAGATCAATGTATTGGATCGCTGTGGTATTTCTCCACCATTCTTCATCCATGTAATGTCCACACCATTTGACAGTTCTGCCGTATTACAGGTAATAGTCAGAGTACTACCCAGTGTAGGAGCACTAGGTGAGGCAGAGATGGTTGGACGATCTGATTTGATTATGAAACAGAAAGAAGGTGAAACATGAATGGTGAAAAATAATATTTGTCTATAAGGAAATATATGGTGAGTGGTTCATAACATGCAGAAAAGTACAAAATAATAAAATCTTGGCCATACCATGGGCATATATTTACACATATACAGACATGGACACTAGGACATAAGATGAGATAAGCTAAACTGTCTGTCTCCAACAGGAAATTCCATACACAGTTGATCAGAAACAGCATATATGTGTAAGATACATTCACACTTCCATGTGGACAAAAATATCACAAATAGCATCAGAACAAGACAGACCAGGAGGTTGAAAGAACGTATATAGAACGTAACCACTCAAGAAACATTGTCTCAGCCTCTAAGCATATTGTTGATGACCGAAATGAATGTCTACTATGCTCACAATTAGTTTTTACATGCAATGAATGCCCAGCTCTATCTTTGCATACATCCACTTATAGGTCCATCCCTGTTTCTAGACAGTCATCCATACAGACACAGACACACGTACAAATATAAATACAATGGTCTTCATCTTAGACCCAGGTCACAGGGGGCACCATGGCCATGTGGCCTGGCAAATGCTGCTTGGAGAAAAAAACGCATGCCGTAGACATTGGGGGTTTGAATCTCAGATCCTACCACTGGAGGGCGGGAAGATTTGAATATTAGAACTTGCATTTTTTTCAGCGGCCCAGTGATCCCCTGGGTTCAGGAAGCCTGATGTCTAGCCTTCTGGGATTAGGGTGAATATATTTTGGAGGTCTTGTATGCACTTTGTGCATGTTCAAAATTCTCTTGGCAATTCAAAATCAGATGAAGAGTAGTGGAAATTCTATTTTTATCACTAAAATTCTTCTCAAATAAAAAACAGGCAGGCAGTTGAAGCTGAGGCTATCCTACTTTCTTAGGATAGAAAGCTACATAAAAAGAGCCTGGTCCACCTAAGAACAAGAATTTTTTCTCTTTGATTTACCTGCGTACCTAAGAACTCCTTCTGAAGCATACATAGTACAATGTACATCTACACCCATTCCGAAATAAAAAATCCACCAAAGAGCCTGATATTAGGCAAGACGTGAATACCTACGTAATGTTACAACAAATTGTCAATCTGAGAGAAATGGCACGTTAGGTGTATATTTAAATAAGATGGGAGTTGAGGGAAGAGGGAGATGAGAAGGGAGAGGAATGGAGGATGTATGACTTCATAATCAGGTCACACATGGACTACTCTATAATCATTTCTTTGTTTGCCAAAACTTGGGCAGCACCTGTGATCGGTTCAATGTGTAAGGAGGAATAAGTTTAGCCTTCTGACTGATCACTTATTTTCTTACTTTGGTCAGTGTGGCTAATTTTAAACACGTGAGTCATTCGTACCATTATCTGTGCAGTAGCAAAGTCATATCATGTTTTCATTCAACAATGATATCGTCATATGGAAACTTACTTGGCATTTGAAAGAAGCTGGACATTACTAATAAAGTTATAAACCAAGAAAGATCAGAAGTTGTTAGATTTAACAACAAAACACATACACATACACATACACACCCACAAGGAGAAAGTTGTTCTTCTTTGCATATATAAATCTTTCACTAACAGTAACGATTGCAGTCAAGACAGCGGTCAGACAGTGAATTGTGTAACCTTTCATTCAGCCAAAGAGCACGCTTTTTATTTTTTTCAGTGACTGGATATGTATGTACATATGTGCAAACAGACAGGCAGACATACAGACAGTCAGACAGACAGAAAGACAAATAGACATATAGACAGAAAGTGAGATTGTTTACATTCATCTGTCTCAATTATTAAGTAAATACACACAAATATTCTCTAAACATGATAGAGACAGAAATTGTTGTAAAAGTTGGCTAATATGTCCTCTTTGCTTTATGACAATAGTATCCAACATATTATGTCATTCCTGGGTAGGAAAACTATCAAAAATGTCATTTTAAAAAAAATGCACTAATAGAATTATACATAAATTCAATGAAATCATAATGGCATAATCACCAAATAAGCTGTTCTGTAAACAGGCAGTATCAATGACATTTTCATGAAGGGATATATCATGACATTAGACTTCTGGGTGAGATCAAAATAAGTTTGAGATGTAGTCATTATATTCCCATGAACAGGCTTAAATAACTACATATTTGTTTTGTGAGAGGGAGATACAGTCATCGATACACCACTTTGTGAGAATATCACTCTCACTTCGTGAATACAGAGGATGGCTTCAAGTTTGAAAAAGAAAACCTTAATTTAGTATACATTCTTTCATGAGATGGGTGGCCGTGTGCTGTCTCACCTGTCACATTCAGCCATAGATCATAGCTGAGCACTGAATCACCTACACGGTTGCTGGCTTTGCAGGTGTAGCTGTGTAGCCCAGATGTTAAGGTGGAGACTACAAATTCTGCATAGTTATCAGTATCAGGGCTTTGGGTTTCCACTGGCTGCCCATCTTTGTACAAAGTGTATACCGTCACAACTGTTGGTACATACACAATGCATCTGGAAGACATTTATTATACAACAGATCATTATTCAGTAGCTTTCCAGTCTTAGAAGAATGGTAAAGATATTTTCCAAATTTTAGTTTTGGTTTCTCAATTAGCTCAGGCTACCTTAAAATCTAGTGCCGATCATCGCATCTGACCTTTATCAGCCACTGTCCTTGACCTGTTTGTTCTTAGAAAAAAATGGCAGAAAACCAGGCCATATTTCCATTGTGATAGGGGTTAGATGGATATAGCAATTTTGGCATATTTTCATTCACTGAAGCGGTACGCTTATCACAGAAAAGTACGATTGCTTGGTCATAGGTCATGGAAATGGAAAACATCTAAAAGTGGTGGATGGAGATAAGTTTTCTCCCCATTCAAATTCTTTCCCTTTATCTTTCTTTGATATGTAGGCAGCTTTTCAATCCAAAGAGTAGGACAAATTGATCTTTAGGTGTGTATCCACTTTGCTCAGAACAAATTTTCTGGACAGAAATTTGGAGTTAAGGGAAATTTTGCCCAGAAAGTGGCATTTTCATTCAATCTCACCCAATTTTTAACTGTGAAGGATCATCTAATGTAGGCATGGGACCTCTGAAACATATATCTAAAAGGCCAGGGAACCATTGAGTCACTGACAAAAAAAAGAAATGATTCAGATATTTCCTATCCTTCTTGTAGAATCTAGTCAAAAGATCCAAATGTAGGTCAATGTAATGTTGCTTGTAAGAACAAATAAAGAAACTATTTGTCATGTGATGATTAATACATCCTCTATCGGATAAGTAATGACTCAGCTATTGGAGGGTTCCAAGACCTCATAAGCTGACAGAAGATGCAATCTAAATTGCTAAGGCCATATGAGATCAGGCAGACTGGCCAAGATGATCCTTAAGGAAAGTATCAAGGAAAAAGTCTCAGAGGCAGGCAAATGAAGAAGTAAGCAAAAAATATCTAGGAATGGATTTCCAAGAGGTTCCCAGAAGCACAAGTCCTTGCAAACACAAGTACAAATGGAGCTAGCTGGTGTAAAGTCCTTCCTGCAGTGCCCCCATGACACTGTACAGAGTTAAGGGACCAAGATCAAACAGGTAAGTACAAACCTGAGAGTTACATCATTACCCACTCCAAAAACCACCTTTTCTGGGGCCACAATTTGGCTGATCCCTTGATACTTTGTATCAAGAATTAAACTTGGCTGTGTGGGTCTCTCGACTGAAAAGATACAAACAAAACATTATTATCCCATTTGTTTAAACTGAAACAATGCTTTTTTGTTTGTTTGTTTTATTTAAAGAAGTAAACACTTTGGCCAAATCGCCAGCCCACTCCAAAAATGATTGGGTGGCCATGTTTTGTTTGATTAGTTCAAAATGGTCTCATGACTAAAGTAATCAAATCATTTTCTACTCTGTCACGGACATATATGATGTCTGACAGCCTCTTTTCTGGGTTAGGGTAAAACTTACGGATACAGTGGACACAGTAAATCATTTGATCTAGATATTACCCACAGACTATAATAAATCCAGGAATTTTTCTAGATATACATGTAGATTTACAGCCAGTTCAGCAGTCCTTTCTCTTTAATCTAAACTGTACATCAGAGCCAAAGGATTAGCTCACAGTTTGGCCACCAGTCCAACCACTCCATTTGCTCTTAATAGAATACAGTGGAATCTCGCTAGCATGATCATGGCTTAACATGATCTCCCATTTAACACAACCTTTTCACGAAGTCCGGTTTCAACCCTTCTTGAAACATACTAATTTATTTTCAATAACACACTCAGGTTTGCATGACCAACCCACATAGCATGTTTGGTTCATTTGGACAGTAACTGTTGTCAGTCATCCATGCTAACCACGTGCCATGAAAACATTGAAAAGCCCACTTTCTCTCTAACCTGTGCACTGTTGCTGCCAGTAGGCCTAGTACATGTAGTACATGTATCAAACCTAATGTGGGTCCTGTCTCACCCCCCTTCACACGCGTATGTGGTCAGTGTCATAATGTTATGTTAACTAGGCTTCGCTCTCATTCCCCTGTCTTCAACCTCAACCGTGACTGTGGCACGCAGCGTCAAAAGCTACACACTACTCTACAACACAACACTGACCAGTGGAATCACCGTGCATCGTGCACTGTCACTTAGCCTATCTCGCCGCACACCACGACTCACTTATCAAGTTTTAAAAACTTTTAAAACTTTAAATTCTAATGGGAAAAACCTCTTAATTAGTATACTTAATACATTTACCCTTTTAATAACAGGGATGTCAAACTTCCAACCTCAGTTGGAATTCTGACTTTCTTTTTTGGTCGTTGCCGACTTTCCTACTTTTGGCCAACTTTCGTTGATCGCGATTTTATAGATCTAATGATAAAAAAAAATTAATTTGCGATACACGTCCCGCACGTTAACAGTGGAACCTGTTGAAGAGTTTTGTGCATGCTTCGGACAAGAGTTGAACTGCTGTTTGGTGGCTGTTTGAAGACCACTATCGAAATTTGTAGCACTTAATTCCCCACACCCGACAACATGCAGTCAAGTAGTCACATGAGAGTTGATGGAAAATCAGCGCATCAGAGTAGCGATAACAGCAAATAATATGCTCATGGTCTGAGAGAGACTAACGTAAGAGGGCTGCTATTCGCGGTTTAGATCTAGAAAATAGATCTAGTCTAGTTAGATAATCTACGCTTGATGATTATGATGATGACACTGCCTGCAGGATTTACAATTCTTTGAATTTTCACTAATGACTAATGGTATGATTTTAAAGTCACATCCCAGGATCTTGTGAAAACTTGCGAACTTTTTTCAAAATAATGCAAACTTCTAGCATGAGCCTAGATTTTGTAGAAGTGTCTTACTTATACGGACAGCGCCAGACTGCCAAGATCAAATATGGGAGGGGGGGGAATTTTCCGACTTTTTGCAAAAAGTCTGACTGTAAGAAGTACATGTATAATAAATATATGTTCTGTTTTATTTCAAATGAATTATACTATTCCTAAGCCTTTTTTTCATACTTCCAAAAATCAGCATAGGTTTGGATTAGAAAAATGGCTGATTCTGATAATACGCTCACCCTGATAACACAATCCTTCGAGTTTGGCCCCAAGGGTGGGTGTATTACTGGGATTCCACTGTACATTAGTTCTGCGTTGTTTGAAACAGATCATTTTATAACATCCTGTGCCAAGGCAGTGTGCATTTTTTTTTTTTTTGCTTGCCTTTATGATAGAAAGATTTTTCCCTCCAAACAATGTTTAAACTAATTCTAACAATTTTAATTCCTTATTTATCTGGAGATAAACAGCAAAAGACAGGGGTTTCTTAAAACATTTGGCACTGTGATAGCAGTCACTGAGTGTGTTGAAGACAGTATAACCAAAGAAAAAATGCTGATCTCCTATAAGAGATCCACTAACAGTCCAGGAACATAGTGGACATGTTCTGAATCTGGCAGTAATCACATTGTGGTGCACCACGTACTTAGTGAATGTTTCATTTATGTAACACTGTGAATTGTCACATGATGGAAGACACCTTACACCTTTGATCACAATGTGGGACATAATGTCTGCTGAGCAATTAAAACATTCTGGGCTCTGACTGCACAGATAGTTATTGAGGCAAAAACAATTAGAAGAGCGAGAAAAAAGATGGAGAAACCGTCTGTGTATTTTAATTAGGAAAACTTGAATTTTTTTTAGTGTTTATTCACAATTCAAGTTCTGTTACTATGTATCCAGCCTGCCATCATATAGACATTTAGAACAAGTCTATTCAAAAGCTTTGGTGAAGACATTATGGCCAATACTTTCAGTTTGTTGATCAGATCGTTTTGTCACCAAATATGAACTGTTTTCCCCTCCACACAAAGTTTACTTACAGACCAGAAATATGTGATTGGAGTATCTTGAGATGGTATTGTATTCGTATTCATTTGATGAGTTGGTATAAAAGCAATCATAGACCCCACTGTCCTCTTCAGTGAGTGAGGTGAGTTTCAGCGTGCGACCTGTGTGAAACATATTCCCATAGTTCCTCCGCCAACGGACAAGATGGTCGCTATACTTTGAAGGAACCTGGCATGTGAAGATGATGTCCTGGCCTTCTGTTGCATCAGGGTTGTCAGCTGAAAGGACAGCTGGAGGGGAGACTGTTGGAAGAGCCATAAAAAAAAAAAAAGAATGAGTGAAAACGATCTCGAAAAGAATGAGAAATATAATTATACAATTTATTTTTATGTGGTAAAATCTGCTTAATTATTAACACATTGAAGTGTAACATATGACATCTCCTCTGAAGTCTCTCATCAAAGTTGGATTTGTGAAAAGCACACCTATAAGCAAAAATGAGTAAAGGGGATGGGGCCGATCTGGACTGGCCAGTTTTGAGTCAAAATGTCAGTTATCCTTTTTTTGTATTTTTAGAAAGAGTAATCATTTTTGTACCAGATAATAGGTCCAAAATATTCCTATGATGAAAAAAATATTAACTACAGAATTTTTTTGTAGATAGAGGATAGTCAAAATTCAGCAAGAGTCCCTATCAAATTGAGGGAAAAGATGATATTGCCAAATCTTTTCTTCTGCCCCTATTGACAACAGCAACAGCTGAATTCAACATGGCTCATGAAGATTTCTACTCTAAAAAAAAAAAAAAAATCCCTGAATTTTGGTACGGGGGCTTACTAATTCAGATTCAGTGATGTGAAAGAACGGAAATATCTCTACAAGAGAATATGAGAGCATCAAATAGCAAATATAGGATGCCAAGGCCATATCTGAGGCTCAAAAACTTTCCATGGCATAATAAATAAAATAACTCAAGCTTTTTAACATATCTTTTTTATTTTTGTGAGAAAACTTTTTTTTTAATGAATGAAAATGGTGATTTTGTACATATTTGATCAAAGGGTTTTTCAAAAAATTCATTAAAAAAAAAAACTATCAATGAAACTTCAATTTGCTCATGTCATTTTAGATAGTAAATGTAAGAAATGACATGCAAAGTCTGGTATGGTTTGGTATGGAAGCAAGAGAGGACGTAGATTTTGAGAAATAGGGCAAAATCCAATAAAGCGGCCCCTTCTATGAAACCAGATATGCTAGTAAGTTTCCAAGATAGTATTCTGAATCAGACAAACATAGACCAGTAGAATGACCCAAGGTCAAGAGCAAAAAAAAGTTTTCAGATGTCGCTACTTGTGTAACAGTCCTTTTCTCAATACTCAAAAGTGCTGAAAAAGAGCTATGCCATTATTGTAAACTTGTGATGAAATGTACTATACGACATTAGACAAGTTTGTCTGGTAACTCACATAGGTCAGAGCTTGCATGGAAAGTATTGCTTGGTTGTGATTCACCATAGGCATTGACAGCTGTACAAGTGTAGTTTCCAGCATTTCCAGGATCACTGAGATCTATTTCATAGATTCGAGATATGCTGAACAAGCCCCAGAAGTATATGTTATCTCTATAAGGCACATCATTCACTATTGTGTCATCTTTGTACAATCTGCAGTAACAAAAAACCAAACAAATAAACAAAGAAAAATTATTACACTTTTTTTTAACACTATCCTTTTATACACTTTTCTTAATTAGCCAAGTTGCTCTTCAGTGTCAGAAGATGGTTAAAGTTACTTTCCCAAACTTGATCACCAATTTCTCCAAAAGGCTCAACCTACCTTGACATCAACGTATCAATCATCAAGCCTGACCTTCACCAACCACTATGTCTTGATTTCTTTGAGGCAAAGAAAAGGATGCTAAGACAAACCCCATCGTGTTTCTGCTTTTTCAGCATTTTACCATGTTTTCCCAAAAACAGAATGGTATCATAGAACAATGCAATAATAGGGGGTCATGCACACAATATCTAAGGATGCTGTATCATCTATCTTATTTACTACTCCAGCTGCACTGCCTTTTGTATAAATATATGTATATATATACCCTTTGACAATATTTTAAGATTTTGCTGAAAGGCATTTTGTCTTATACGGTGATTTTGCCTAAGTACTACCATCTAAGAGCCTGGCCTGCCTAAGGACCCACCTCTGCTGCGAAACAGAATTTTTCACTGTAATTTATCTGCCTAAAAATCTACTCCCAAATGAAAAATCCACCCAAAAACCTGGTGTCGGGCCATGACACAGGAGTATTCAGGGCATGATTTCCCATCAGATTGTCCACTTGAGAGAAAGACAAAGTGCTAGGCATGCAGTAAAATGGGGAGGGGCAAAGGGATCAGGATAAAAAGGAGATGGAATGAGGAGCAATATATGACTGCATAGTCAGATCATATGTGGACTGGGCTAGTTCTTTGTTTGACAACGTTGGGCAGTGCTCATGATTGGCTCTGGGTACTAGGAAGAACAAGTTCAGCTTCCTGACTGGTCAATTGTTTTCCTACTTCGGATGGTCTGGATGATTTTAAACACTTGAGTCACTTGAGCATTTATCCATAGGATAATAAACCATGTTTTTATCAACAATGATATCCTCACATGGAAACTCACACGACATTTGAAAGAAACTAGGCATTACCGATGAATTAAAGAATAGTAACTGTCAGACCTAATTGCAAAAACACAGGCCCACACAATGGAGAAAGCTGTTCTCATTTGCATATAGAAATCTTTAACCAGTAGTAATGATCAACTAATTGTAGCAGTCAAGAAAGTGGTCAGATCAGTTGCATATTATTATCATTTCAGCCCACCTAACAGCTCACCTGCCTAAAAGCTTGTCCATCTAATAGCCCACTTTATTTGTCTTCCAGTGACTGGGCTCTTAGATGGATGTTCTACATGCGTCTTTCAACCTCCTGATGGAGGTTATCTTGATGGTCCTTTGTTGTAAAAAAAAAAAATAATCCTGTCTTCACTTTTGGAAAAGAAAAAAAAAAAACTGTTTTATTTAACTTGTGTATTTAGCCAGTCCAAGCCTCCCTCCATCGTACAGTGCTCTTTTTTACTAGGCCGTTCCGGACCGCATCAAGAAGACAGTCGCGCGAGAAAGCAAAGTCCCAGTGACCACATCCCCCAAGCCCCAAAACAGCCACACCCTGATCGAGGCTCTCCCAAAAGCCACCCCACTCACATACCCTCCCAAATCCCCCCCCCTCCCCCCCCCGCCAATGGGCCTCCTGATTGAATCTTCTAGTCGGACCTGGTCATGATCACAGGTTTTTACTGATCACTCCATGGCCCTGTTTTCATCATCGCCAGCACACCACCTATCTAGCAACTCCTTATTCTATTATTTTTATTAAAGATGTATGTTTGTTGTCATTTATTTATTTTCTGTTCTACTTCAATATGGCCCCATTACTATTTCTATTTGCCATATTGTTTTTAGTGGTCCACGTTTTTATTCCTGCTGCTATTCCTATCCTATTGTTCATGTTAAAAGGTCCTCCCAAGAGGGTCTAAGGATGTTGCTGCGTTGTTTTGATCCTTGTGGGTCCCTTACTATTCTTGTTTTGGTATGTACAGGTCCCTGTTTTCCCTATATCCTACTCTACTTTTCCTTACTCTATCTACACAGGGACGAGCCCTTTGGCCTTTATTTCCTATTTCCACGGTATGCTTATTTCACACATTCAATTTACAATATATATTTGGACAACGTTAATTACATTTACCTTATGAACATATTGGGGAATCTCTAGGTCGAATAGGGTTCTATCTACCACCTAGCGTCTCTTGGTCGGCAGAGAACAACAAAAGCCTACTTAATTTCGTCTGTGTCCCTAACTCTCGAGCAATGACATGATATATACAAATCCCCTTCTCTGATCGGGGGAGGGAGGGGAGGGGGGAACAGGTTGGACTGCTCGGCTTTGCCAGTGTTCCCAAGTCGCCAGATGAAGATGCTGCAATCTCGTATCCCAGGCATATTTCCATGTCGGCAGGGTCTAGAGTCTCCAGCCAGCAGAGCGCAGGGACTCCTTGATTCCATATGCGATCATCCGTCCAGAGACCCCTTGACATCTACAGATTTATTTCAGTGTTCTTTCTTTCCTACTCCCCTCTTCCTCCCCTCTTCCACTACTCATTTGTAATGACCAGTGTAGAACAGTGTATACCAATTACCAGACAGCTAACAAAAAGCTGGACTTTTCAATTTTATTGCGATTTTCTGAAACCAATGGCTACCATACTTAAGACAATGAGACTTTCAAAGATAAACATTTATAGTGCACAGCCCTAGAAATAGCCATGTCAGTGTCACAACTCCTGCACTGGACCAATGATACCTACACAAGTAAACTACTTGTTTTGTTAATTACATACTTCTGTGTTGTCTGCCATATCAACGTAATACATATATTGTAGCCTCCTTTG
The DNA here is from genome assembly GCA_039654565.1 of Peronia peronii. NCBI lineage: Eukaryota > Metazoa > Mollusca > Gastropoda > Systellommatophora > Onchidiidae > Peronia > Peronia peronii. The sequence goes on from JBCEWB010266625.1 coordinate 50,092, forward strand.
TAGCAGGACAGTTTTTGCCTTTTTTTTTTCGAAATGGTTAAAACTGATTTGGCTCATTGTGGAATGAATGTGATGATGTGTATTTACCTCAGGGGATTTTGGAAGTCAATGTCCAGGCCCTGATATGAGCAGTCAACCATCATGAACTGGGAAGATGTCTGTGTCGTGACTTGGCGCCTCTTGCGAGATAATTCCTCTTGTCTTCCTCTGTCCTCAAAATAGGTCCAAATGTTTGGCTGCCCAGGTGCCCTGACTGAAAGTCAACATAAAAGTCAAGATTTAAAACACTGTGTTGATATAAAACCTCATTCTTTGAGTACCACGGCCATATCTGGTGGAATATCACAAGAGTAGCTTCTGGAACTTGTTCCACTTTTAGTGCAATGTCTGAATGGTGACAGAATGTTTGCATAGATTAGAGGATTAAAATCATACGTTTTAACTCCTAATGTTTAAAAGTAATTGTGGGAGTGGGATTGTTTATATAACAGTATCTACTTATTTATCACCTTCATTGGCCATGTCATGTCATGAGTTGAGAACTGGACCATCTTCTCACTATGGGGATGTTGGAAGGAAAGAGGAGCCAAGGAAGATAGAGGAAGGAGATGTTAGAAGCGTGACGTCATGGCTCCAAGCAGGGAGTGTGACTAAAGTACTAACAGCAGCATGAGATCAGAACTTGTGGAGGGCAATGACCGCCAGTGTCAGGAGTCAAAGCATTGGCAAGACAACTTAATTGACTTCAGCCCCTTACCAGTTTTTACCGTTAAGGAGGGAGGGCTGTTTACCCGTTGGCTAAATTATTTTGTTTTGCCAGGTACAATCAGTAGAAAAACAGGCATTGTGAAGAAGAAAAAAAACAACACTTTTTCTCTTTTTATTTGGAACATGAGAAACAGAAAATTCTGAAAAATTCACCATACGATGAACATGTATGTCTCAGTGTGATATTGTTGTTTTTTCTTTTTCTTTTTGCCTTGCATGTTTCAAATAACAGGAAATGAAATGATTGTTTCCTACATTACAAGAAAGTAAGTTAATTGACTGAAAAAATGATTTATAAAGAGGTTGAAGTCTGACCAAACAAGGTATGTGTGCACACACAATCAAGCAGTCAATTGAGAAATGCACACTATGCCATCAAACATTTTTCAGGAGAAACAGACGTACTTGACTGACCGAGGTTTCATTTAATGAGTGTAGACATGGTAATGGCTAGACTGCATTAAACATAATACACATAATAATGTCTTTTAAGGGGAGGGGCGGCACCTGAAGGTCATTTTCAAAATGCATCAGAAATATTGAGTTTGAGCATCTTGCCTATGTCAGACATGGCAAATTAGAAAAAAAAAAATGTTGAAAAAAATTTCAAACCATGGTTGCCCTGGTAACTGCCGCCATCTTGGATTTTCAATATAGATAAATAGTGAAGTTTTAAAATGTATCTTCTCCGTCAAAATTCAATGTATTACTTTGAAAATATGTACTCGAGTTGTTTGAAACAAGATCTACAAAAGTATGCAATTTTTTTGTGATTTATTGAAAACTTTTTTTTTTTACGGAATTTTCAATGTTGCCTGATTCAGAAAGTGATAATTTGCAGATTTTTTTCGGATTTCATCCACTGTATCTTCAAATCTATGGAAGACATCCTAATATCCATGCATACTTTTGTTTGTTATTGTTACATCAAGCAGGATGCAAAATTTCAAGCAAAAATATTGGAAAATAAATGTGTAGTTAGATTTTTAGTGAAAAAAAAGTAGTGTGTTGAGAAAATCGCATTCAAAGTTTTCGTAAGTGAAAACTGAAGCAAAAATCAAACCAGTCAAAGTGCAAGTGTTGCAACCTCTGACCTCCTCCCAGCCAATCAGAATCCTAGTTGGTGACGAATGCGCTGTGGTATTTTTACCCAGCCAGTGAACAACATGGCTGAAAGGGTAAAGGTCGAGTTCAGCACGCACGAGCTGATGTTCAGCGTGAAACGGGGTCAGACTATTGTGTATACACGTGGTTTTTTCCAGGCTGTGGTCTCAATGTAAAGTGACCTGAGATTGGAAATCTAGGCCAGATGTGTAGGGAAATGGAAGAGAAAGGTCATAGTGCTAAATTTACCCACGTGAGATGCTTGTGATGGGCGCCACAGAATAGATACATATGTATCTGATGTTTTGAATGCTTGAGCTAGGATTGTTTACACTCCAAATTCAGATTCAGCATATCCAGATTTGAGGAAACATGTTTTGTATTGCATCACCTTGCCATCACAATGCAGCCATATTGGATATTTTGTGTTTTGAAGATTAGCTATTGTCAAAATTCCAAGGCTGCACTCATTTGAAATTTGGCATATGAATAACAGAACTCTATGTGAAAGATAATTTGCATTTGTTTTTGTCTATATGTGCCCTATACCCACACCTCCTCCCCTCCCAGCCCCCCTCCCCCAATGGTGAACTAAGTACAGTCAGAATCATTTACAACAAGACCACTTATAACAGGAAATTGCTTATAACAGGAGCATTGCTAATCTCCATATCCACTCCTTCTTTGGCATTAGTAAAATATGATCTCATCATACAGTAGTCCATGACAGTGAATCGCTTATAACAAGATATCTCTACCGCTAGACACTCACAGTATAGTTCACCTGTATGCCTAGTGGTACCGATACTTTGAAACTGCACGAGTCATATAAGTGGGCCAAGTACACGACACAAGCACGATTCTTGCCCACTATTATTTTATCCGCTTTTTTCACTGGATGAGTCATAAATCGAAAAAGGGTGTGGGGGGTGGGGGGGAGGGGTAGGGAGGTAGGAGGGAAGCAATGAGATCAGCCAAGTGACTTGGGGGAAGAGAGAGGGGTGGCTCATTAAAAGTTCATAACATGCTAGACAAAACAGGCTGGGGTGGTGGGTCCACATGGACAGAGAAAAGACTCACATATGTAGTTCCTAATGTTAGGAAAGATAGACATGTTTTCTTTTACCATTCACTGACCACTTGGTCCAGTTATCCAATCAACAGGGATGAATACTGACAAGTGCACTGGCATTTGTAGACATTTTGTGGCGGTGTTGATATAACATTGTGTTTCAACTGTTCTATGCCGTGGATCAAGCAAGAATTATTCCCAAGTCATGTTTATTGCAATCACTTTGATAACTGTGCTATTCCACATATCACCACAGAGAGTACATGTACTGCCTTTCACCTCAGCCCCACGACAGTGTACGCAAGAGATCGCGCACAAAGCGATTAGTGCAATGGGAGGAGGGAAGCAGGTGGATGAGGTAATATGACACTCTTGATCTTTCAATGCGTGTCGTGTAGGCTCAGTTACTCTCGAGTCCCAGCATCATGTTGGGGGTAGTGATGGGGAAGAATTGGGCGCGAGGCGAATGAAGAGTCATGTGTTAGATGTCCATGTGGCCAGTTGCTCTGCTAGGACTTTTGACTATTAGTACTACATGTACTAGTACATGAACATACTGTGACTGCTAATATAATATACCATGTTATTATTATTGCCATTCCTATTGTCTTTGCTCAATCATGCAAAAGTAAAAGAATTTGATGAAGGGAGACTATCCATGAAAAATCAGTGTCTCCTATAATCAAGCAATAGGCTAGCAATATTTCATTCCTCTAATTCATTGTCTGTCAGTTATAACAGGAATCGCTTATAACACAATTTTTTCTTTGGTCCCAGCAATCCTGTTTTATCAGGTTTCTACTGTATATGCTTTCAGTACAAAAGACAGTGTTTGGCGGTTTCTTTTGATTTTTTATATCAAATGGCAGTTCGTCATTGACAGATGAACTGGAACACGAAAAAATATCAAAGATCATTATGAATGAGTATATCATCCATCTGAATAATAAACAATATGTAAACTTTTTACTTTTATCAGACCCTGACATACTGTCTGACTTTCAAAGAAAAAAAAAGTCACGCTGTCATTAACTGAAAATTTACAACGGTTCAACTACTTCACTCATAAACTGGGACAGATAATGGGGATTTGGGTTTTTTTGCCAGCTAGTTACTTTCCTTTGATAAACATAAGTGTTGGTGAAAGAGCATAAAAAAAGGAAAAAATCACTTTGGATGTTTTGTTTCAAACGGACATCACAGAAAAATCTCAAAAAGTCCATAGTGTAATGAAAATACATTTCTCTTGTAATTACAATTTTGTCAGATTTTCTGTTAGTTTCCCCTTTAAACAAATAAACAAATAAAGGCTAGAGTGATTTTTCTATTATTTGCAATAATTGTTCAATAACCTTTCAGTCAGGCAAAGGGAAGTAATCTGGCTTTCAAAAATCAGTCACCATTACAAAAAGGTACTGTGTGTGAGTCACTTGGCCCATTTTCAGTTTTCCGTTCCATCTAATCAGTTAAAATTTTTATCTTTAGTTTCAGGCCACTTCTAAAATCTCACTTAAACTAACAAGGACATCCTACTTCAGATCACAGGCTTTATACAGAAGCCCAAGGCTGGCTAACAGAGAAGGTTTCGATTTCGGTACATATTTCACTTTTCAATCTCCAGCGGGAAGTTATCTCAGCGGTTTGTTGTTAAAGCGCCAACGAAAAGTTGGGAAAAAAAGGTTCCCTATCTGTGCAGCATGCCTCCCTACATTCCTGCAGTGGTGTTTCAGCTTGTCCAGATCGCTGACAAGAGAAGAACGCCAGAGAGAGAGGAGCCCCAGCGCCCACATCCACAAAGCCTCGAAACACGCCCACCCCGGCCCCGGCAACCCCCAGAAGCCACGCCTACCCCAAACGCATCCACCAATGACCTCAATGATCAAACCACCCAGTCGGACCCGGTCATGATCACATGCTTTCGCTGATCACTCCATGGCCCTGTTTTCGTTATCAACCACAGAGAAGGTAACTAATAAAAAGATTCAGAGTTATAGCAGTGCAGTAACATAACTATAGCTTTTTTTTTTTTTTAAACACACAGGGAACTAATGATACTCACTCAATGATCTATATCTGATCACTAAAAATGACTTGGGCCATTGTGTTACGGGTGATGATATGGTCATGGATCTGAATCAAATAAGAAGGACTTACAAACAATCATATAAGAATCCATAGAGCGTAGTTTGGTATCTCCAATCTGTGCAGCGCAAACATAAAGTCCTGCATCAATCTCAGTCACTGGATTCAGGCTCAAAGTTTTACCTGGCAATTCAATAGGAGGTCTTTCAAGACGAGACAGTTCCTCCCTGTTTCATGGAAAAAAGAAGGAAAAATATATCAACTCAAAATATAATGAAGGAAAAATAAATCCATGCAGGACATCAAAAAAATGGAAGTTCCTGGCTTTGATAAGAAAACGAGCTTAACCCTTTACAGATCAGAGTGACATATGCAATACATGCACAGGAATGGCTTCAAAAGTTTGAAAACTAAGAAAATGTGCTGGGCTTAAAAGTAATTTCAGAGCCCAAACCATTGAAATAGACCAATACCCAGTTTGAACAAATGAAGGACACAAGGGAAAAACCAGAAATATAAATTTGTCTCAGTTTTAGGTAAACTGCATGCCCTGTTAGCTCAGATGACTTTGCTTTTTCTCAACAAGTTTAATTTTGAAACAACACCTGTAACTGGTTAAAATTTGAATTTAAACAAATTCCAGCACAAGGTAAAAACCTGCAATGTCACGATGTTCACAGAGAATAACCTAAGATGTCATGAAATTATCCAAGTTACTTCCCCTTAAACCAAATCAATGACATATCTTTTACCATATGATAAGCCTTTGTTTATCAATATGGCCTTTGCCGATTATTATCCAAAAGTGGCCAAAAATCAAATAAAGAATATACAAAGAATTAAAAAATTAAAAGTAAAAAAATTAGGAAGATAAGTGTGAAAGAGAGACAGAGGGAGGTGACCAAGCAGCAAGCCACAGATCAGAATCAAACTATGCAACCACAAAGTCTGGCTAATAAGTTTTGAGTTGATAAGATAATATCAATAAAGAGAACAAATTCATGATTTATTATTTTATATTAATGATTACTTTATGTGTGTAAGTTCATGTTCCTTTGAGGAAGGATGTCTTAATAATTATGCTTCAGGATCCCCAGGTTGTGGATCAAATTTCAGTCTTACTGAGTGTTCACTGGAGTTTTTTTCTCTGTTGAATATTTCTTTTTCAGACTTTCCCTTTGCTCTGCTGCATTCATGCACAATAAACAGTGGACTTTAAGAGATTGGGGGGGGGGGAAGGAGGGCTGTCCCTGGAGGTGATTTCTTTTTTTTTTTAACTACAGATAGACAATTTCAACCTTTTCCATTGAATATTTCATGTTCAAATTAAAGGAAGACCCTGCAAAAAAAAAAAAAAACCTGACTGGTTCAAACCGTAGACATGGCAATGATTCAATCTTGGATTTTGGTGTCTCTGAAATGGCTATCTTTCAAATCTATCTCCTCCGCCAAAAGTCAATGGAACTTGATAAAACTTGGTAAATGTGTTGTTTGGCATATTGAAAAAGTTAGTACAGTGCAGTTCTAGCTCTTCATATGAAAAAGAAGATTTTATAGAAAAGTTTGAAAATGCCATGTGGTGAAATTTTACACTTCATCCTTTTTCACAAGGAAAGACTATTTCCCTCCAAAACCTGCAAACAGAATGGGACATGCACATGAACATTTTTTGTTGAAATCTTGTTACGAAAACAACATATGCCCAGTATGTTTAGAATTGATCCAGAAATAAAAAAAAATAGGTAGAAATATAGTGACAAAACAAATCCGGTTTTGAGAAGAAACACATTTAGGTTTTTTTATGGGAAAAAAATTGTCACAGAAAGTTTTTATGCAACTTTCAGCCTTACGACAGCCTTTTAACAGGTATTAGTCCTCTCTCCATTACTTCCATATCTTTTTTTTCCCTTTTCCTGCTGTTCTGTTCATAGCTTTTCTCAAATTTGCTCCCTATTCCCTACAAGATAACCTCCACCAGGAGGTTGAATGACGTATATAGAACATTACGTACCTATTCCCTATCACCAAAAAGACTCCTATAGAGTCACATGAGAACCTATGTGTGGCCTCCATATCTTTTTCTGTCAAAATCAAAAGCGTCTTAACCTTTGCCATGTCTGATAGTTCACAACTGTGCCCTGAAACAGCAGACAATTTCACTCTTCCAAGGAGGTGGAAGTTCATTCTAGAGCATCAGGTGAAAGCTTATAACAATACTCTGCATGATCAATGTCCATCGCTGAGTACTGGGGCTCAAGCTATTGCTAGACATGATCAAGTGTTTTATGCATTATTTGGAAACATATAAATGGAACATCGATGACCTACCACTGCATATAGCAACCAGAAGGAGCCAAATCCTGGTTGACAGTAGCTGGGACACCCGTTGAATGACCATGGGTCAAACACATTATATGGGACATATCCAGTTTATAATATCTTTAGAAAAGGTGGAACTTTTAGGAGAAAACAAAAACTCAAAACTGATTTTTTTTTTTCAGCAGAAACCATACATGTGTTTCAGGAATCCCCTTCGCCTTTCCTTCCCAAGATTAAAGATCCCTAAGCAGTTTTAAACGCTGTCTAAGCAAAATTAAGTTATACACAAAATCCAAAGATCAACACAGATATGATGGAAATAAATCAAACTAATAATGTATCATGGTGACTAAAGCCCATGGAATCAGTCTGACCAGGTTTTCACACGGTAAATTAGGAGATTTCATCAATGACTGTATGTTGTGTAAATACCTGACTATATTTAGATTCTAGACATGGACATTCTTTTTTTGTATTTCATTAGGCCTGGTTCATAACGGCTCCATTATTTTCTCTCTATGAAGAAAACAACAAAAATAAGAGGAAACTATGCTTGGAATGGTCTATCAGCAGTGACAGGGAAGAACTGATGACGTAAAGTCAGTGATCATGCAAAAGTATATAGAAAATGGACCAAAATCATTCAACTAGAGCTCCTCCTGCTTTCTATATAGACTAGAAGAGAACCCACGGCCTCCATGGGAGATTTTTTTAATAAAGCCCTGTGATTTAAAGTGTATAGCAAGCATGCGCATCTTGATGGTGATGTTTTGGTTGATTAAACTGAATGTACTCAAAGAAAACGTGTTTTGAATGTGCCATACTATCGAACATACAATTTGAATCAAACAGCCTCACAAGTTTACTATTCACCTATTATCTCATTTTTAGAATGACATCAAAAATAATAAGCTTTTTTCAAGTTTATGTACATAGAAACACAGATCAATATGCAACAATGTTGTGTGTCACATTTCACATAGATCCATTCAGCAGTTTTCGAGTCCATAAGCCTATTGTGGGTTTTGTTACAGATTTCTAGTATAGAAAAGAACACAAATCCTAAAGATTTCAAATCACTCAGGGGCCAAACATGCCATTCCAATTTTCATGATATAAAAAAAACAAGGAAAAAACCAGCGATGTCAGATATATACTTTATGTCATCATTTTGCTATTACTCCAATATTGATCATTGGAGATACATAAAAATTGAAGAGTATCAACATAAATGAACATACTTTGATTTAATGTAAACATAAACACCTTAATTTCAACACAGTATGAGACATTAGTCTTCAAACTTTGTTTTTTTAATTTTCTCAAAATGACTGAAACATGACATCTGCCGTTTTTCCCTTGTGTCCTTCAAATGATATCATTGTAAAGCCATGAAAATTCTTCAGTTTGAAGAATTCTTGTGGGTAAAACAAACAAAACAGCAAAATATTCCCATCTGACACAATACAGACAGAGATGGTGCAGTGTGGCAACGATATTGGTGTGGGTAGCAAGCAGCTACAAAGTCAATTCTAAATAGTGGTAAATATAAAATATGAAGCATTGCCATATGAAACAATACTACCTCGGATATACTGGTAATGGGAAGAGAATGAGATCATAAGAAGGAACATTGCTATGAATGTGCAGTAAAAGTTCTGACTACTGTCAAAAGTTTAAACAGGCCATGGAAGAAAAGAAAATGTAAAATCCATAACATGAGAATAAAAGTATAATGAATGTTTATGGTAACTGATAAGGATTTGAATACCGACCAGACAGGAATCTTATATGCCTCCTAAGAAACTGAGAACATATGTCAACGATTCCACTGGATCTGTTGAGGTAATGATAGATTGCAAAATGCTTCTAGGAATATTATTACCTTGTTGATTACTTACTTATATATCTCCCAGCTGTACTGAACATCTGAGTCTGGATAATCTGACATACAGGTCAGCTCCAGATCTTGACCCACAGTGGCCACAGGAGCACTTGCTGAAATGGTCAATTCCCCTGTGGACATGAGACAGTGGGCATAAGCATATATAATTGTGAATGTCCAGTATAGTCGACATGTCCAAACTTCATTTATGACACTACATACTACAGAGTGATGATCAAGATGTATATCAAACACCAGAATCAACAAACACCAGAGAACAGGCAGGATGATAGACTAGTTATATTTCAAGGTAGGTTGAACCATCTAGAGACATCAGAGATAAGGTTTGGTAGAGTAACTTTACCACTCTACTGGCACAAAGAGTTAACTGAGAATGCTCTATGAGTCACCAGTTTACTTTTTTTGCTGAGCCATGAGGTTGAAAACAAGAAGATCAAAATTATTTTTACACTTTTTATTTGACATGTGCTCAGGAGGAAATTCTTAAAGTTCATCGTATAACAAACATTTTCTTTAATTTTTTTATAACGAGATGTATTCCCCAATTTTCTATTTCCAAATAAAGAAAGCAAAAGTCATTTTTTTCTCTCTCCATAATAATTGTTCACACTTGTACCTGCACAAAAAGAAAATCATCTGGCTGAGTGAACAAACTGGCTCATCCTGTCTCCAGTTTCTGACTGTGATATATCACTTGTTTTTTAAAGAAAATCACAGGCATACCAATGCCCTATAAACCAACAGGTCTGGATATTAAAAGTCAGCATAACTGGGGAGAGCTCTCTGAACTCACTTATTAATCAACTGAAATTATCCCCATAGAAGGGACACCATAAGTATTATTCAAGAGTGATACATCAATTCATTTTCTGCCACCAGCAATACTCTGATTCTGTTGTTGCAGTTTTGTTTGAGTCCTTCTGGTGCTGATGTCTTGCATATATTTTTGTTTGCTTGCATGTGAGTATGAGTGTATGTTGTCTATGTATGCAGTCTCACCAACTATGAACAGGATTACCTTTACAGGACAAACAAAGTTTATCATCTTATTTACCCCTTCCTTGTAGATATTTCTCCTCACTCCTCTCAGTCTCTGCAAATACGGTGTTTCCTGAGCAGCTGTAGTTAGCTCCCCTGGCTGTTGTAGCAGTGAACACACTAAAGTAACCCTCTGTCTGGAAGCCCACTCTTTTTCCATTCTTATACAAGGTGTAACCGATTCCACCATAGTTGTAGTGCCCACACTGGATGGCTGATGAGTTGTGACTTATGAGGTTCCCTTCACGGGAGGAATCATGAACATAAATGCTTGGAGCCTCCCGATCAACTGTAACAACACCAAAGAACATAAGATGAAAATCTGTACAACTCTGTGTTACTGAGATTGTTTTTAAGTATATCGTATCCTCTCTCTTTCCTTTTCCCCTCCCCTTTGTCCCGTCTCTATCTTTCCTTCTGTCTTTTTTACTTCTTCTTTTTTGTTTATTCTATATTCAGGAATGGGATTCTTCCATGAAAACATGGAAATTTTTGTAATCACCTTGAGCTTCCTCAGAATGCTGATTTGTTCCATGGAAATTTCATAAATTTGGCTTTTCTTGTGTTGGAGGAAAAAAGCAAGATAATTAAAAATCTAAAAGTGTGAAGTGAGTTGCCTATAAAACAGCGTCCTTTAGATGCAATACTTTCTGCTTGCTCGAGTGAAATGGCAGCCTGAAAAAACACCCTTAGCTCTCGCATTGAGAAATCTGATGATCAGTGGCTCTCAGCTCACTAACAACCCAGTGCAGTGCAAACTCAATGCAGTGTTGATTCTGCTCCAAACAACAAAAGTAACACAAAAAAGATATTGGCAAACAGATAAAACAGAGCCTCATGGCTCTTCAAATCTATAGGCTACGAGTTGAATCTTAAACACCAGCACAGTGAATATTAAATCATTCTTCCAAGAATTAATTAACTGATTTGAGTGACAGACCAAGTTATCAGTAAAAACCATATTGATGTGCCGAGTTTAATATCTTTTCTCTTCATGGAATATACGACCTTTATTGTTGAAAAATGTCTCATTTTCCATTGTTTTGTATTCCTTTTCTTTTTCACCTGTTGTTGTGATGCCTCATATGACACTATTTTATCCTCTAAATTTTCAAAAATTTCCCTCGAGGTGATGTCCCCAGACCCTCCCAGGAAAAGCCTCCACCTTCTGCTGTTGCTTATGGTTTTAATAAGCCTTTCAACCTCCTGTCTCACCATTGGTCAGTGGTTCTGTGTAGGTTCTTCTGAAATGGCCTTAACTGCATCCCATTCCTGTACATTTAAATATATATATATGCTTGCCATTCTCTGTATATCATGTACATGATATTTTTCAGCCACAACAAAACATAACAGCTAACATTAATAACCAGACTACACCTCCTTTGCTCTTTATTTCACTTTAAATTGTACTGATCCAGTGATAAACTTTCACAGTCAGGCAACAATGGCTCAGGTCAGCTTAAGCTGCTTTGAACTGAGAAAATAGATCAATTATAAAAAAGCTCCCTCCACAATGGGGGCTTACAATTTGTAAACAGATAATGTTTATATCACATACATATTTCATGCATTGTATAAAAAAATAATAATAACTGTTGAACTAAGTAAGTGTGCTATTGTGGTTATGGCCGGAAAACAACTCAAAAGTTAAGAGAGATGACTTAACCGTTTGTGAAATGACTGTGATGAATAACTTAGGCAGCTAAATATGATTAATATATAAGTAGATATGGAATTTTGGTTAAGAGGCAATTACAAATAACTGATAATGGGAAAAAAAAAAAAGATACATATTCATCATCATTGAACTAAATATTAAATCTGAATTATAGATAAAACTGGATGAGTAAACTATTGTACATTGACAAAAATAAGACCTAAGGAGGAGAAGAGCTAAATTATCATGACTTTTCAAGAGATTTACAATTCTATTTTAAACTCTATTATTTGTGAGTTTTAGGTTATTGGAAATGCATTCTATTCCTTTGTTATCATCTCCTCTCCTTACATGCAGATCTGTAGCTGTGATATTCTTGGTTGTGTCTGAATAGCACATTACGAAAAAATAACAATCAATAATTATGAGCTGCTGTCACTCTAACATTACTCATTTTCCAGAAATGAGCAGAGAGGAAGGAGGAATTCATGGGCTGAGCAGAACAGTAGGAGGATTTCTGTGCATACTTTTTCTTTTGAAAGTACTCTACAGGTGAAATTGAAAGGGATACACTGAGAATTGAAAGAACTCTTTACCACTGTTAGAGGTGGAAGCAAAATAGATATGGTATATCACAAGACCAGGTGGACTGGCTGAGACAATTCTGGCGTTCAGACAACATTAAGGAATGAACTGGCAAAATATGTTCAAAAACACAGACCCTTGCACATAAAAGACAAAAATGGAAAGAGCTACTATGGAAGTCCCTTCTGAAGCATTTCATGATTCTTTTTCAAGCTAAGAAGTTCCTGTTATATCTTTGGGCTTTTCAACCCCCATAGAGAGCTATCCTGGCTATCTAATCATGCCTGGTCATGATGAGAGCTGTTTGTTTTTGTTAAGCCTTTCAATTCTAAGAAAGTACGATTATCTCAGCTTTTAGAAGTCGCTAATTTTTGCTGAGAAATTCTGTGGGTAGAAATTTGGAATTTGGAAATTTTGCCTGGACAGCGGCACGCAGCCTACTCTTTCATCGATTTTGAA
>JBCEWB010266626.1:0-15867 GCA_039654565.1 Peronia peronii
AGATAGATAGATAGATAGATAGATAGATAGATAGATAGATAGATAGATAGATAGATAGATAGATAGAGAGAGAGAGAAAGAGAGAGAAAATTGTTTTTACCTCTAGCTCCCGCCGTGCTGTGACCCAGATCCACTACCTTGCCCAGAGGTAAGACGTGAGGCCATTTAGTTGGATACCCTGCAGGAACAAACTCGACACCTCCTAGTGGATATTTATGTTAAACATCTTATGCTGGTCTCGCCTCTCCTTTCCCTTTCAATTTGTTTGCCTCAGTATCAGATTGTTACTGATAGCTCGGCCTCTGCGCTTGCACGGCAGAACGAAATTTCTGAGAGGTCGAAAGGAGAAAGTGTTTGTTGAAAACTTTGGTCGGAAGAGTAAGGTAGTATTGGAACAAATTTAATCTGAACATGCTTAAGGCGAAGTTAAAGGTTTGTTCAGCACAAAATTGAAATATGTGGAGGAGAAAAAGTGCTTCTTGAAAGTTTAGAGGTAAAGTTATGTTGTATTAGAACAGTTCCATAGTCGCTTTGGCCGAATTAAATAATCGCTTAACTCGAAGTGAAATACGTGCAACATGAAGCCCACCAACTCAGTGAGTGGAATCTTAGGGGAGGGGAGGGGAGTGTGATGCTAGACCTTGATTAAAGAGAATAGTAGAAGGAAAAATAAATGGAAAACCATTATAGGTTGACTAACTGTTAAGGGAGAAATCTATCAAGAAAGTTATGACTATAAAGGAAGACTACAGGGGAAAAATGACGGTAATCACAAAATACTAGTTTTATGTACAATGAATTTTAGCATTTGAAAGTGTATGATTCTTGTTTTAAAAAAATATATCCTTGTATCTTTTGTTTATAGTATTACAATCGTCTTTCGATAGAGGCAGACAGAAGGCGCGAAACTTCAGCAGGAGGGCTACTGGTAGGGCAGATAACCACGAAAACCGTATTTTGTGACTACTGTCATTTTCCCCCCGCGGTCGTCAGATAGGAATTCAGATATTTGTATGGTAAGCTGATGAGGGAGTATATACTTTGAAGAAGGAAGGTTACGTTACGTTCTATATACATCTTTCAACCTTCTGGTGGAGGTTATCTCGAAGAAGAACGGCGAAGATGATAAGGAATGGTAGCAGAGTCTCAGAAGTTTGTGGAAGGCAAATGAACGGATATACAGACAGCTCGTTAGGTTTGTGTTGAGGAAAAGAAAACTAAGGTGGATTCTAAAATGTGACATAGAATTAACAAACATTAGAAATGTTACAGAAGGAAGGATTGACCGATAACCGAAGCAAACAGGCCATTAGAAATAAAGCAGGAAGGCGAGTGGACGTCAGATAAATATATATAAATTGTTTCACTAAATAGATAAGTAAGAAATATGAAATGGCTGATGAAATGATAGAGAAGACAACAGTGCGATTGTAAAAGATTTCGGAAAACAAAACTGCTTAACACAAGTTCAATAATGCAGCGGTGCAGTCGTATATTTAGTCTGGTGTGACGTATGGCAGGGCGGGAGATAAACAGGCAGATTTTGAACATAGTGCGTCCTGTCTCCAGCACTGCGCAGGTGTAGCACCCCCGGGAGAATCATCGTTATGTCAGACAAATGAAATGATAAATTTGGAGTGTAAATATTTAGACGGCTAAAGGACATACTTTGTTGATAGCCTGTGTTTGTCTAGAGCGATGTTTTGCTGGAGCCTGAAAGGTGGGGTAGGAGCGAGAGTGAGAGATGGATAGAGAGAGAAAAGCGGGAGGGTGAGAAGAGAGGGAGAGAGAGAGAGAGAGGGGGGGGGGAGGGAGGGAGGGAGATCTGACACGATATTGTAACATCTCTAAGAGAGGATGTGTGTGTTGTGGTGTGGAGCTGATAGAATTGGGAACATCTCCTTGCAAACCGGAGCCTTTCCCTGTCAGCAGCTTGGGAATATAAACATGCAAGTCATTTCTTGCAGTGTACTGTTGAAATTAATTACATCTTGTCTGTACTTGGACTAGATTCTGATTAATAATTATACGCTACTGCCGAAGGCTTTAGGAAGGTTTATGCATTGGGAGGGGGGGGGGGGAGAAGTGGGAGGGAGTGTCATGGACAGCTGTGAGTCACACTGTAGCCAAGAACCCATTGAAGGTGTCTGTACTGTAGAGAGAAGGTGTCTATATTGTAGAGACAAGATGGTTAAATGTTACATCTATGGAGGATCCAGGGACGGTGTCCAGTCCGATGGATGGAGAGGGTTATGTTAGACCTTTGTCAGGCCCAGAGAAAAATCTGATTGTTTCCTTTAGCAGGCAGCTGCAGGTGCTAAAGCCTTCAGTTTTCTGTCCTCTTTTCCTTTCACATCAGTTAGCCTTGCCGTTCTGTCACCTGTTATGTGGGTTCTATTACTTTTCAAACTTTGATCACCAAAATAGTTTGACACACTTTAAATGTATGCCTGACACAATATAATAGATAAAAGAGAACTTAATACTTTGGAATGAGCTGAAGGCAATCTTGTATAATACCAATATTTTATTATGAAAATTAACACAGTTAGGTAGATACATCCATGCATTCATTGCCATGTCCATATTCCAGACATCACTTCCAGAATCCATGATAAACAGTGTATGGTATTGTTCTCTTATGAAGTGTTTTTGTGTATCTCTGGTATTTCAGACCTCCTATCCAGTCAGGCGGTGGTGCAGGTAGAGATCACGGATGTCAACGACAACCACCCCAAGTTCGAACCCCGAGAGTATCCCATCAATGTGATGTCCGGTGTTCAGCCAGGACCTCTGGTCACTGTCCAGGCTCGAGACAAAGACAGCGGCGACTTTGGGACGGTCACCTACTCGGTCATCAGTGGGAACGACCAAGGCTACTTCCATATCAATGCTGACACAGGTAGGCTGTCCTAGTTGATTTACAGTGCATGCAGAAATAGAGTGTCGTTGTCGCAGAAAAACCACTGAACTGTAGTCTGGGTATTTTAAACACTGGCAGAGAACCCATGGCCTTCGTGGGAGATATTTTTGAAATATAGGTGAAGGGATGCTGCTCTGGGACTCAAAGTACACACTCTGATGATGGTATTTTGGATGATGAAACTGAACCTTAGTCAAAGAAAATGTGTTCGGTGTTTTGGATGCTCTGCGAGCCGAATAGGAAGAACAACAACACAAGGCAGTGCGCCATTCTGTCAAATGTACAATTGGGATCAAACACCTTTGCCAATTTACTATTCAATTATTATTGCCTTTTTTAGAATAACATCAGACATAATCAGCTTTTTTTCGAGTTAAGGTAAATTGAAATACAGATGGTTATGCAACAAGTTTGTGTGCCTAAGTTCAGATGGGTACATTCAACAGTTTTTGAGTCCATAAACCTTTATGTGTTTTGTTGTAGATTTATAGTATAGAAGAGGAAGACACACACACAAAGTGATTTAAAGTGTTGCCTGTATAACAATCTATGAGCATGAGATTAAGACTTGGCAATGGAGTTTGGGATCACTGGTGTATTGTTTTTATTTTTTCACTTGCGATAGAAGAAAACCTTTGTTGTTAGAAATCTGGAATCGTGTGTTTTCCTGTGGCACAGACCAAGTATTATTCTGTGTCTTGGTCCTTCCATATCCACCAGAAAATTACTAGGCATCTTATTTTGTTTGGAATCCAAAAAGGAAGTGGTCTGCTTCTTAAATCTTGATGTCCACAAACAGCTGGTATGCTTCTTATGAATCCTAAAATCCATATGGGCTGTTATGCTTCTTATAAACCCTAGATATCCATATAGAGCTTTTATGCTTCTTAACTGTGTTGGAACAAACTAGCTGACATGTCACAGAATCAAGTGGAAAAAGTCAGATGTCAGACATAAAGTTACGAGTATCTGTGGATAGAGGAGCAACTGTACTTTTAAACTTTATTGTGTCAGTGGGTGTAAGCCTGAAGTAGTCCATTGATGTCATCATTTCATTGTCATCATTACCACATTGCTTCAGAAACACAGGACCAGGCTCTTCGGTAGCATTCGATTAGGTCCAATGTAAATTCACTGAGAAATGCTCAAACAAAGAGCAGAGCGAAGGCTCGAAAAACATGGTTTCATTCATAAAAATGGATTTTTTACAAGTCACAGTAGAAATTGCTAAAATATCCCAATCGTTTGAATGATCAACCATTATACTGGAACAGACATATTTTATATCTAAAAGTCGGTCTTTGCTTAGTATCTTTAGTCAGGTCATTTGATTTTTGTGGCAGCTATTATTGGAAAATGGCAGCTTGGTATATGTTTATTACAAAAGACACGTTTGTAGTATTGTGTTGTCTCAAATTTCCAACAGTATCTTCACATATTTGCAGGGCCATAGAGAGTGGACAAAATATCACCAAGAATATCTTGAAGGGATCTAACTTTTCTTTCATTTAGCATTCAGCCTGTTTATGTGAAGCTCTCAAAAAGATTTGATTCCTGTTTCCTTAGTGCTGTCTTTGAACTCCAGATGCCATGGCTGCTGAAGAAACCAAAATAATGTTGGTGCTTCATAAGTTATGCTTCACTTTGTGTTAATTACACGTGATGTGGTGGCATTCAAATTCATCACATGCGCAATAATTCAGATGGGGTGTTTTGTTTGTGCATAATGAATGTTTACAATTTATGCCTTATTTATCACAGGAAAATGGAGTTGTTTGGTAGTGTTCCATAGAATAGATATTGTGTCGGGTGTGCAGCATGCAAGATGTTATTTAATGTTCAGTACATTATTGTGTAGTGTTCAGTATGTTATTGTGTATGTTCAGCATGTTATTATGTAGTATTCAGTAGGTTACTGTGTAGTATGTGCAACGTTTGGTGTGTTACAGCCTTGCATAAAACTTGCAGTATTGAATAATGCATTGCTTTCCACAGGGGCCATCACTTTGAGAAAGAGTTTACCTGAAGGGGAGCACATGTTCCCACTGCGCATCCTGGCCACAGACAAGGGCGGCTTGACTTCCCAGGAGCCAGCTCTGGTGACGGTCAGTGTCATCAGCGGAGCTGTCCACCCGCCTGTCTTCACCCCCACCATGTACAACTTCACCATCAGTGAGGCTGCTCGGCTGGGCCATATAGTTGGACAAGTCCAGGCAAGCTTGGATGACACCGGCAATAACATGGGTAGGCTTCTCTTCATCTTCTCCCCTGTGGGTCCCTGGGGTATATAAGTAGGTTCTTTGCTCCCACCTGCAGGTGGTGAAAGCCCGCTATCGGTGGGATGTCTCCCATAGATTTGCCATCCTTGGCATTCCAGGGGTGACATCTCGTCTCTCTCTCTCCTTGCTCTTGTCTTCTGTGCGATTCTCTTTCCTCTCTTCTTCTTGACGTGTAAACATATCTTACTGTGTTTGGCACAATGTAGCCGTAATCGTGCTGATGTGCCGTTAAAGCCCAACACAAACAAACAGACATCTCTGATCTTCTGATCTAAGTTATTGACATGACAACAGAATTAGTTAAATAGATCTATATCTTGTAGACTTATACTGTAAATGAATTTTTTGTTAATTTTAAAACATTTTTTTTTCTTTCTTAAACTTGTTTTCTACTCAAAATTAGGTCTGCATTAATGCAGTCTATATCCTGAATTATGGAATGGTTCTTATATAAACTCTATCTTTTAAAGTCTGTTAGACGGAGCTTTTGTAAAGGATAATGTAACTCAGTTTACATTCATTGAGTATATTCAGGATTTGCAAATATTTATACCAACAGTTCAGTCACTGATCTGGCAATTGCAATGTGTCCTGTTAAATTCATCGACTTTATATTACTCCTATGTAGGAATCTGTTTCATACACGAAACTGTCTCTTAGAATTTGCACAAATCAGAATTTTGAATACATAAACCAAGATTTTACAATAGTGAGCAGCTACCCATAGAGTAATGTTTATGATTTCATTGATATAGCAAAAATTTCTGCTCAGTGTTAAGGTATTATTTCAAATCAGTCTGAAATTTACATGCCACAGGCCTCATTAACTCTGTGACTACTGTGAGCCGACACATCAGCTTGACTTCAGCACAGAAAGCTACCAAGAGCTGACACATCGGCTCAGTTTGTTTTCCTGCTTTTCCTGATTCATGTTTCAGTACTTCCATTTTTTAATCCAGTCGATATTCTACATTCAATTCCCATTTTCAAATGTATATAACATGGTCAGTTTTGTGTGAAAGGGAGCCAAATATTGGAAATTTAAAAATACTACGTCTAAACTTCTGCCTCTTGAAACGGCCCAGTCAAAACAAAGAAAACAACCCAGTAGTCAAAGAGTTAAGTTTCAGTTTGTGTAGTTGATACTGATTTGCATGCTATCTGCTTGTTCTCTCCACCAGAAATCACCTACACCAGCCTGTACCAGACTGTGGAGTGGTTTGAAGTGGACAGTCGAAATGGGACCATCTATACCAAGTCGAAGCTGGACAGAGAGCAGTACCCCTTTGTGGTCATCAGTGTCCAGGCTCAGGCCGACTTTCCCCCTGTCTATGCTGTGGCTCAGGTCGGTAGACGGAGTGTTATATTTTACTTCTTATAAATCAATGTAGTCCTAGGGTCTTGACTTAGCTTTGTGGAATTATGTAGTAGGAATGGAACTTTCCTGCTAATACATGTATAAAACATTTCAGTTTTATAGCAGATGCTATAAAGAGAACTTCTGAATTTCACCATAATTTTTTTTCTAAATCAAAGAAATTTTACATTATTTAGTTGAATTTCAACATACCTTTTTTTATCTTCTAAATTTGAGAAATTTTACACCATCATGTATCACCTGACTGTTACCAGCAACCCGGACAGGAACGTGATCGAAAATTTATTTCTAGTTCAGATACATAAGATAACTAGTGTGTAAATTGCAACAGTTGTCAAAACATTCAGTTTGAACTTGGAGTTTCCTATTTTATTGAGTATTTAACGTGCTGTCCTCATGCTGATTTTGTCACATATTTGAACTATGTTAATTTGTGGTTTCCAGGTCAACGTGACCATTTTGGATGTCAATGACAATGCGCCCTACTTTCCTGCCACTACCATGTTGGAGCTAGAAGTCAGAGAGGATGAAGCCGAAGGCAGCGCCCTCTATGTGGCCCGAGCCTATGACCGTGACATGGGAAGCAATGGCACTGTGCGATATCGACTTCACAACGTCCCTAGCAACACATTTGCCATCGACATTATGACAGGGGAGATCAGTCTAGTTACTAAGTTGGATTACGAACGTCACCGTGACTTTATGCTGGTTGTCGTCGCTGAAGACTTGGGAATTCCCCAAAGGTTGAGCTCCAACATGACTCTGACACTGAAGGTCAAGGATGTCAATGACAATCCTCCTCAGTTTGATCGAGGGACATATAATTTCTATGTAGCGGAGAATGTTCAGGTGGGCCAGTCCATCGGTAGAGTTAATGCCACGGATGAAGACTCAGGCAACAACAAACGCATCTCGTTCTCGTTCAAGGACAATCGCTACGATTCGGTATTTGGAATTTCTCCAGTGGAAGGAACAATCTGGACAAGGGATGTGCTCGATCGGGAATTGCATGATATCTATGAAATGGTCGTAGAGGCAGTGGACCATGGAAGTCCACATCAGCTATCGGCCACAGCCCAGATCAGGATTATTGTCACTGACGTCAATGATAACGACCCAGTTTTCACACGAGAGGAGTATCGGTTCTCCATCCGAGAGAACATGGAGTATAACAGTCTGGTGGGTCAGGTGATCGCACAGGATCTGGACAGCGGTGAGAACGGCAGACTTCAGTTCTTCTTCTCAGGTCCTCAGACAAATTTCACAATTAACCCCCAAAATGGAGAGATTCGAACACAAGTCTCGTTGGACCGTGAGTTGGTGGCAGAACATATTTTGATGGTGTATGTATCTGACAGTGGGGAACACCCGAGAACAGCCGTCACCAAAGTGAAGATTCGAGTGGAGGATGACAACGACAATGACCCAGCTTTCCAGAGACAGGGACCGTTTTCCCTGAATGTGTCTGAGAACAGACCCAAAGGCACAGAGGTTACCACACTGGTGGCAGTGGACCCTGATGAAGGAGACAATGGGCTGATCACTTATTTCTTCGACACAGGTAAATCCAAGAAATATGGTGCTCTAACACAATATGTTTTCATCGAATGTTTCTTGGTACTTGGGATAGAAATTTGTTTATCAGTGAAGTCTAACAACTGAAACAGACTTCAAAATTATTTTCCCTATTTCTCTCATGGTTATTTAGGTCTCAGATTTTATGAGGAGGTGCTTTGGCTTTGCCAAAATGTTTATGTGGTAAATAATGCAGAATTTGTTTTAGATCAATCTATCCATGAGATAGATTTTATTAATTCAGGTATAGCTGATGAAATAGTTTTGTGAAATGATTATTGGCTTTGTGAATGAAGATCACCAGGAACATTTACGTCAACTGCAGGCCCATTTGTGGCTGACAAGACTGATCCACAGCATGCAGGCAGGCTCTCTTTCAGTGATGACAAAACATTTGTTACATGACATGAAACGTACATAAAAATCTGACATAGACACTATATTTTATTTGTTTTACAGAGAGAAGTGACATCTCAGCGCTGGCCAACTTTGAGATCCACCCTCGCTCAGGGAAGGTGATCACTCAGGAAGTGTTGGACTATGAGACAGAAACCGTATATCACCTGACCGTGGTGGCCAGAGACAGCGGCAGTCCTCAGTTCCGCCAGACTTCCCAGCCGCTAACTATCTCTGTGTTGGATGCCAATGACCAGGCTCCACTGTTCCACGCCCGACATGTCAGCTTTGACTGTGTGGAAAACGTCAGCCTCGGCACGGAAGTGGGCAGAGTGGAGGCCACAGACAAGGACTCGGGTGAAAATGGAATAGTTAACTACTACCTGGTCGGTGGAAATGTCTTCAGTTCATTCTCTGTTAATCGTACATCTGGTGTTATCACTACAGTGAGAGAGATTGATTATGAAGAGTCTTCCTCGCATTCCCTCAGTATCCAGGCTGTAGACAGCAGTACGGCCCTGCCCAGGAGCAGTAACATCACTGTCACCATACAGGTCAGTTCCTCGCTGAAAGCCACATACAGTTCAAATTTATCTGCAAAAATAAATAGATCGACTTGAGTTTGATTAGAGCACAGTAGACTGTTCAGAGTAGATTTTCTTTTTATGATGGCAAGCCAGCAAGAAACAGCTCTTATTTTACTACAAAGCCCAGTGAGTCATCAAGACAAGACTTGTTTACACTTTGTGTTGTAGATAATACATTATTGACATTTTCACAGTAAATTACTTATCATCTGAAGTCAGTGGAAGATGGTTATGCTCATTCTATTACTTCCCTTTACCAGGCAAACGAGGGATTGAACAAGTAGTACAAAGAGAAAAAAAAAAAAAAACTTTTGCGCCCTTTGCTTGAAACATACACCATGAACATTTTTTTTTAAATTACGGTATAAAGAGAATGTTTTTCTTCTCATTGTTACAATTTAGTCAAATGTTTTGGTAATCAAGTCTTTCGAAGGACAAGAAGGAAAAGGATTTGTTTCCTCTTTACACTGTGTGCTCAACACCTCTTTTGCTTGGCAAAGGGAAGTAATTGGATTGGTCAAAATGATGTCTCATTACACGCGTCCCTCTTTTGGGAGAGGCAGGTAATCTACGAAATGATCTTCCATTGGATTTTTGTGAGGGGGGGAGTGAAATTTCTGACAGATTAAACAGCGATTTGATTTTTGTCAGCTGGCAGGTTCTTTATTTTTACCTTTCTCTTGTTACAGGTGATTGATGTGAATGACAACGCCCCCATGTTTGAGCAAGATCCAGTCATCATTCGCACAGTGGCAGAGAACACCCCAAAGAATCACATGATCCACAAGTTTATTGCCACAGACAGAGACTCGGAGGTCAATGGTACCGTCCGTTACTCCATTGACTCCTACTCCGGCCAGGAGGAAGGGGAGGGACCTTACTTTGACATCGACAGAGTAACTGGAGAACTGTTTGTGTCTGGCATCATTGACTTTGAAAAGGTATGTGCAGAACTGTGAGAGGGCACAACGCCAAAGTTGGGACTTTTAAACAAATAAAGGGCTCAATAGTAAAACTCGTGATGTCATTTTTGGCACTTTTGAGAAATGGAAATTTGCTAACTTGATGTGATTTGCTGTCGATTACCATGTCTCTGAAACCTATTATGAGTTTTGACTTATCCATTTTTCATACACACTAAAAAGTAGCTGGATTTTAAAAAAATACATAGTAATAAGATAATATCAATGTCTGACGATCTAAAATTTCTTAAATGGACATCACGAGTTTTTCCATTGAGCCCTTCAAATGAAAAAGGGCAATAAAAAGAACAAAATGCAGTTGGCTGGCCACCTCATACAACAAATCCATCTGTGGCCGTTGAAATAAGACAGAATACCAACTCTGCAATATGCTGATATGAAGCATAGTGTCTTAGTGTACTTGGACCCCAGGGTTTGGACTGTAGACAGCTGTGGAAAAGGGCACGATTTTTGTGGTAGAGTAAAAGTATTGTCCATTTGCAAACTAATTATGAGTTGGTGACTCTGTTTTGTTCCCAGGTGGATCAGATCTCTGTGATCGTCAAGGCAGAGGATGCCTGCCCATACCCCAGTCAAGTGCTTCATTCACTTATGACCACTATCATCTTTGTGACCGATGTCAACGACAATGCTCCAGTCTTTGAGTCCACCAACGAGCTGACAGTGTCAGAGGAAGAGGCCATAGGCTACATGGTCCTTGTGGTAGTTGCTGTAGATCCAGATTCCAACATTGACGACAGTGGCAATAATGTCGTCCGCTACCACATTGTCTCTGGGAATGGGGACGGAAAATTCCACCTTGGGCCAAATTCAGGTGAGTTGTTCTCCGGACCACCATTATCAGTCTCATGACTGATTTCAACTTCAGTATAATAGCAGACCAAGAATAACTTTGATTAAAGGTGAGCAGTGATAAGTCAACAAAGTGTCTAAGAACCACAAACACAAAAGAGGAATGGAAAGTCAAGTTCACCAAGGTCTGTTACAGAATTGGCTCTTAGAAAACAGGCATTCAATAACTTTAGATGCTGACTGTTTGGTCCTGTTGGTGCAGCTAGATCTGGGAGTCTGTTTGGGCCTATTGGTGCAGCTCTGTCCCTATCTGTGCTTAAGAATCAATTTTATCTGTATAGTTAAATGTCATGCCAGAGAGACTCCGACCCCCAGTGACCCCTCACAAATGGTCCTCAAGGTTGCATATTAGCATGAGCGAGCCAGTTCAGAAATGTTTTGCCTTCACCATGTGATAGGTAGAACTTTTTTGGTCTGATTATGCTTCTTATTTCACCAGTAGGCCCATATAGTCACTTTGATTATTTTATATCGGCCTTACTGTCATCTGCAGTGCCCAGGACTGGGATATGACTGCTATTATCTGAAACATCTCTCAGTTCAATATTATATCTTCTTGTCGGTCCTGGAATGGCCTCCTTTTCTCTTTAACCTTGGCATCATGAAAGAAAAGGGGGGTTGGGGGGGAGGGGAGGGATGTCTTTGCAAGCATTTCCTGAAAGTTTTGCAGGGAATTTAGCAGTTCAGTGCTCGGATGCCAACTTTTCTTTTGTACTTGGGTAAACTGGCACATCAGTGGATGATTTTGTATACACCTACATTGCTCCTCTTTGAAGCCATATCAGCTCTTCTACCAAATCTGTCTTATCACATAATAAATCAAACTTGCTGAGGAAAGTGATATCCCTCATTTTCACCGTCCAACTTGACAACCCTGCAGTGTGGGCTCATTATAAGCATGGTCAAACTTATCTCTGCTTTTAATTGAAAGTTATACTTATACCCTGCTTTAGCTGTATTGGAATCGAGAGATAAGATCTAAGAAATATGACAGAGATACTGTCTAGAGCCAAATATAAATTTGTGTTTGAATATAAAAGTGATATACAAGCATGGTTTTCTAGATATCGTGACCTTATGTTTGTTTATATTAGATTGGAAACAAGAAAATGACTCATCTTGTTTAACCTTTTCACATCGCGATGGTCACGGCTCTGGTCTTCCCACTGAACGTTCCTATTTCATGGTGGCTATTCCCTGTATATGTCCTAATTTGGGGGTGTTTTTTTGAAAGTTCATAGAAAGTCGT
Organism: Peronia peronii; assembly: GCA_039654565.1. NCBI lineage: Eukaryota > Metazoa > Mollusca > Gastropoda > Systellommatophora > Onchidiidae > Peronia > Peronia peronii. The sequence goes on from JBCEWB010266626.1 coordinate 12,223, forward strand.
CTGATAAGGCTATGGAATGAAATTTGGTATCACTGAAAAGCTTATTCATAGTAGAAAACAAAGAACATGTTTACAAACATGATATATGAAAAACAACAACAAAAAGTGATACGAGACTATGCCCTCGAATGTGGAACTAGCTGTGCCTCACAGGTGTGCAGTGTATCGATCGGTTGTAAGACAGCCCGCGCCCTGAAGGTGGGAGGTGATGTGAAAAGGAAGTTTCGAAACTTTTTCTCTATCCCCCAACTCAACTAAAATTATAACTGTTCTTGGTCTTTATCATATAAACCTTTGTCGTATAAAAAATGACTACTGTAAACATTTTTTTTAAAAAATAAGCCCAAAAGATGGAGTTTCTCACCTAACTATTCAAACTGTGTAGCTATTTTATCCAATGTTTGTTTATTCTTTGTCCAAAGTGTTCCTGTAATGTGATTGATTACTTTGTGTATAGAGTGTACAAACCCTGAAAGATTGTCTTTTACATTGGATAGAGAGTAATTGAGCACGTCAGTTACAGCGATCAAGGTGAATAAACCCAAAATTGATATCATGAAAGATAGCTTTTACATCCCTTTTCTGTCATAGAAAAAATCTTCGAAAATCATCAGAATTGGAGAAAGAATAACAAGCACGGAGGCCAGGACATATAGATGTGTGTGAAATTTACAAAAGAAATTGCAATCTTGACAATGACAGTGATTTATTCTTCCACCTCCCAGGCTACCTGAGTATTTATGACGCACTGGATCATGAGACCCAAACCAGCTACACTTTGAACATCAGTGCGGAGGACTCGGGAGTGCCAAAGAAAGTGGCCTATCAGCAGTTGACAATCACAGTCCTGGATACCAATGACAATGCCCCCCAGTTCAAGCAGGCCGCCTACCACGCCAACATTTCCGAGAACTCCAACCCACAGACATCTATCACCACTATCCATGCCACTGATGCTGATACAGGTAGGATCTTTGCAGTCTTTACGACTTTGTTTGTTTGTTGGTTAGTTAGATAGTTAGTTAGTTAGTTAGTTAATTAGTTAGTTAGTTAGTTAGTTAGTCAGGCCAATCTCCCAGTCGAGCCTCTGTGACGTACTCCTTCCACATGCTCCTGTCCAACGTAGCCGTCTTGATCTCATGGATGTCATTGAGGCCAGTGTCCCTTTTGAGAAGATCAATGAAATCTGTTGTCTTCCTTTCGTTGTTTAACTCTCCCTCCAGTTGGCTGTCACATTACAAGTTGTGAAGCAACTTCTTCTGGATGTTGCATACAGTTACTCGTTAGTCTTTTTTAACTATGTGTAAATTTTTAAATTAAAAAATTTTTTTTTTAAAACCCTTTGAACACTGTGGTACAGTCATCAACCCAAGTCCATTGGTCACAATCACACTGCATAATGCTATCAGGACTTCAGTTGTGTTTTTTTTTTTTTTTCTTGTTGAAGAAAAGCTGTGACCTTCACTGTGAGGATATGAAATAAGTTTTATATTGTTGACACTTATAGCCATTTAAGCATTGTAAACTGGTCTTAGTTTATCTGTCAAGATAACCGCCCGCAGGAAGTTGAAAGACGTAACATAATGGTAACTGTAAGATGGTCTTACCCGAGCTATGTTCCGAGCCTTGTCGTGAATTGCACAACATTCCCATTTATTCTTAGTGAAGAATCTGATTTTATTTGTTTGTTTTTATGTTTTAGTTTGTTTTCATTTTTATTTTTGATTATTATTTATTAGATTTTTCTTCACTTTTTTGTTTTGTTTTTTGCTGTCGTTGTTGTTCTTGTTTATATACAAAAGAATGGAAGACACAGTCAGATGTTTCTGTACATACTTTGTCCTCTGTAGGTGCCAATGGAGAGTTGACCTACCTGATTCCGAGTGGCATCGCAGGCGACAAGTTCACCGTGGATCCTCGTAGTGGTGTGGTCAGCACAAAGGCCACACTGGACAGAGAGGCCAAGGATTCCTATATTGTCACAGGTTAGTCCACTTCCAAAACAATTGTGTTCCAAAACAATCATGAGTGACTTTAGCCTAAATGTCGCAGTTTCTGTTGGTGTACATGCTCTTATAACCAGTCATGGAGTTGGCAGCTAAGTAGGAGGAGTCACCACATCACAGGTCTTGGTCTGTGATTGACATGTACTAATGCATAAGTTTGGCCAGAGTTTTAATTGTACCTAGCAGAGGAAGATACAGTCATGAAAATGGTCAGCTCTTAATCAGAGTCTTTGACAACTATTTTATCTATTTTATCTATTTTATGTTTTTAACTTTAATAACCTATTTTTTTACTGTTTTTTTCTTTTTTTTTTATCATGACACATTTTCACAGAAGTATATATTCTACAGTTAGGGAGTGAGAAGTAAGGTGTAAGTAATTTTTGTGTGTACAGATAACCATGATGATGTTGTTATACAGTCAACTAGGAGAGAACCCATGGCCTCCGTGGTTGATCTTTTAATTATGGCCCTGCAGCCTAAAGTGTATGGCAAAGCATATGTACCTCGATGTTGATATTTTGGTTGATTAAACTAAAAGAAAACAAAGAAAACCATGTTCAGAATGCGTTATACTATCAAATGTACAATTCGGATCAAGTACCTCACAAGCTTATTATTCAATTATTATTGCATTTTTAGAATAACGTCAAAGACTTTAAGCTTTTTTCAGGTTTATATACATAGAAACACAGATCCATATGCAACAATGTTGTATGCCAAATTTCATAAGGAACCATTCAGCAGTTTTCGAGTCCATAAGCCTATTGTGGGTTTTCTTGTAGATTTATAGTATAGACATGCCATTGGGACAGTAAAGGATATCTTATTGGATCTTATGAAATTCACAGTATATTGTCAATCTATCCATGATGAATATCATGAATTTTATTATCTGCATAGGCAAAGTGTAATCTTAAGACAGTAAAGTATATAATCTTATTGCATCCGATTATCTACATGGCCAAAGTATAGTCTGTCTTTGTTCATGCTGTCAGTAAAAAAATAATCTTATATGTTGACGTACCTGCATAGCCAAAGTGTTCATTCTCTCTTCAGCCTATGTCAAAGATGGTGCCTACCCCATCCACTACAGCAGCTGCAGCATCTTCATCACTGTCACAGACCAGAACGACAACACCCCAGTTTTTAAAAGTGAGATGTACAACATCCAGATCCCAGAGAACAGGGCGCAGAACTCGGTGCTGACATTGGTTGCATCGGACAAGGACCTGGGAGACAATGCCCTCATTACATACTCCATCACAGGTATACAGAGAAATGCTGCTCTTTCTTGTCATCCAGGCAGACTAAAATGTCATTAACAGTTTTGTCACAAGGCAAACTAAAATGTCATGAGTAGTTTTAGAACAAGTCAGACTAAAATGTCATGAATAGTTTTAGAACAAGACAGATTAAAATGTCATCAATAGTCTTAGAACAGTTTTAGAGCAAGTCAGACTAAAATGTCATGAATAGTTTTAGAGCAAGTCAGACTAAAATGTCATCAATAGTTTTAGAACAAGTCAGACTAAGATGTCATGAATAGTTTTAGAGCAAGTCAGACTAAAATGTCATGAATAGTTTTAGAGCAAGTCAGACTAAAATGTCATGAATAGTTTTAGGACAAGGCAGACTA
>JBCEWB010266737.1:0-23004 GCA_039654565.1 Peronia peronii
AGAAAATACACTCGCCCCTCCCATTCCCATTGAAAGACAAACAAAATAAAAACATAGGCCTTGTCTTTGCCACTATTTGCATGACTAGTTTTATCGCTATCTGTCCTCTCCGGTGGGTGCGAAATGCGAGTCGCGGTATTCCACTGCTAGCGGCTTGCCTTACAAACAACGTGGCCGCTCGACTACGGCGAGGCTACACATCGCTACCAGCGAGCACACTATCTAGTTAGTTTGGTACATCAATGCATATAGATACATGTATGTATGTAAATATAATATACATGTACTATCAATCGGTCTATCTATCTATCTATATATATAATAATAAATGTATATATATTTTTTTTAGAAAAAGAGACAGACAGACAGACAGAAACAGACAGACAGACAGACAGACAGACAGACAGACAGACAGAGTACATGTAGATATACGTTGTAAACAAACTCTGTTCTCTTTTTTTTTATCTCTTTCAATTGAATTCTGAAAAAGCAGTTAAGTTATGTCTTTGTATGCACTGAAGGATATTTAAATATTGGCAGAACTCAACTGGGTATTTAACAGTAAATTAGTAATGATATCCACTGGTGAATTGTCTGTATTTTATGTGTACAGTAATGATGTGTTTCACTTTGAGTGTGAACACAAAGTGTTTATTTGAATGTAAATGTCTGTGTGAGCACTATGGATTGTGAGAGAGATAAATCGATAACAGACGATGAGCAAAAGTTTTTTGTAATCATTATGTATTACTCAAAATCCTCAGTTACTTTTTTTTTCTGTCCAAGACCTTCCTTCGAAGTGGTACAACAAATTGGTTGTAAATTATATTCATCTCTAAATCTTGTTAAATTAAATGATGACAACAATAGATGTTAAAACAAACATTTCTTTAATACTTTGATAGGATTTGTTTGATGCATTTAATATATCAGTGCAATATTTGGATGAGATGTTGATGAACCATTACACCGTCCCAGTTTTCGCAAAGTGACGAAAGTGCAATAATTTGTAAAAATTGGGATGACATATATATACTGACGTAAAGCAGAGAAAATAGAGACTGGTTGTTAAAAAAAATGAAGTGGCTAGCCGGATTTATTGACAACACCTGGCGTTTTGGATTATAGTATTATAATGTTAATTTTTACCAAGAGCTCACAGTCATCCGTGGCCGAATGGATAAGTGACCAGACTGATATTCCGATGAGCCCGGGTTCAAACCTCAGCCATGCCTTTTTTTTTTTTTTTTGTATAGTAATAAAAATTTGTGTGTGTATTTGACATAGTTTTTGTGTTTAATATATATACAATTTTGCGGGACTAATTGATGGAGATGCTTTTGCGAGATACATCTTGCGTACGTCATCAACTGAGAGTGAAGGATTCATGTCCCCACTCCAACGCGTCCACATCTGTAGATCTGTGTATATTTTCTTTTCTGTTCCTTGTAATGTGTGTGTGTGTGTGTCTTCTTGACAGAACGTTTGTATTTTTCTGTCTTTTTCATCTTTTTTTTTTTTTTTTTTTTTTTTCGGGTGTAGTTGAAGGAGATGTATTGTCATGTAGAATGGGGTGATCTGGATCTAGATCTAGGCCTCATTCAGTGTTTCAAATATTGAAAAAAAAAAATCATCAAGTTTGATGATAAAACTAACCATCATTTACTGATTAGCATATTTTCAGCTAAAAGTGTTAAAAGCAGCATGCACATACCTCCTACCCCCTCCCAAAGGAATATGATGCGGACATAGAGCTTCACAGCTACATGATAATGACATGGACTGAATAAGTCCGGCTAGATTTCGAGACTATATGGGCTTAAGCCCGGCTAGCCATGGCCTGAAAGAAAATGATACAAATTATATGGCATGTTCGTTACATTATAAGGTTACCATATAGCATTACAAAACTGCAGAACAAATCGACATCTGTAATCAACAACCTGGTGTGAAAAACCAAAGCCAATTTAAAATATATAAGGCAACATTTATTCAGGTGCATTAACCCTAAATAAGAAAAACCACCTAAATTTTAATTTGTTTAGGGGCAATGTTTTTTTTTTAACCATTTAAGTAGTCCATGTACAATTTTGAAAATAAAAGCAGCAACATTATATGTGTTCACATGCAGCTATTCCAGTGACTTTTAACATGAATATTATTTACCACAGGATTTAAATCATAAGACCATATGATTTAAAGAATAAATCTAAAGAAGAACATTCAGTCAGTATAGGCATACATGAACAACTTAACCCACAATATTATTTATGCTCAAAAACATTTCTAAAACCTTGTCCAAGAAAAGGGAACACTAGAATTAGACATCCAATTAAAATTTCAGCATCTACATGGCTAAAACCCCTAGATTTCTACATACATAGGTGCAAATTTTAATTATTTTCTTTTTACCCCTGAATAAGAAAGCCCCCTAAATTTCACTGATTTAGGTGCCAAGATTTAAAAAAGATTTATTCTTTAAAAGTTTAATTTTTATGTAATGTATTACAGATCAGGGTTCCCAACCGGTGCGTCGTGACCCCCAAACAGGCCACAAAACCTTGGCAGGAGGGTCTCATCGCCTTGGCCAGAAATGGCTTGGGATAAACTTAATTCAGACTCCTGTACACCTTTTATGGTCCCATATACATGTATTTTTGTTGTTTCAATGTTTCTTTCCCTGACCATCACAGAAAATAAAATGTAAATGAAGATACTGATACATGGGTTGTGTGGGTTTCAAGGGACTCGCGAGTGCAAAAATACTGGGAACCGCTAGATTTACAGTTGAAAAGCTGGCATGTAAGAGAGCATCAATTGGTTGATGCATTGGAAAAGTACCAGGAACAAATGGTATGCTAAAGATTGTGCTAAAGTTGCTAGACACCATTCTTTCTTTTTAATATCTATATAATTGTAAAAGCCTTGTAGCATGCTGCTGTGACATCAAATGGAGCTGGAGCACGTAATACAGGCCAGCCAGCCGACTGCTGCGCCTGGTAGATTGAAGGCCCAACTCGGTGGGCTCGCCACATAGTATTAATGGTAAAATCCATCAGTTTGAGAGAACAAGAACACTCTATAGCCTATGTTTGCGTGCATGACGGGGGGGGGGGACGTGATTCTATCTTTTTGGTGGACACTTTTGATTCTTATTATAGATCATCAAGCTCCTCTAACAATACTATATTAAATTAGACGTGCCAGGACAGTACTGTGACTGTACTATACTTAAAGGAATCAGTATGTTGGCTGACAGAAGACAGATCAAATGATGATTTTCGTTTTCATGATTACCATGTATTTCTTATTCCCATACAATAGACAAACTGGGCGACCGTTCAGAAAAAGAAAAAAACAGGAGAATGCACACTGGGTACATTATCATAATTATGAGCGTTAAACTGATTCGTGATTGCTTCAAACAAGCTAACAATAGTACATGTAACTGACTGCATTTGAAAATGAGATACTGTCATCGTTAGTTCAGCTAACGAAAGTGTTGAAAGGGTGAATCTGGAGATTTATCTTTTACAACTTAATCTTTGACAAGTGAAAGTTTCAACTCACCAAGGGAGATGTAATCCATTATTTGTTAGATTTGTGATTTGTAGAGTTCAACTTTGCCGCTTGCCTGTCTGTTGTTGACCAGTGTTGTTCATCTGCTCCTAACAGCAAAACCTTTTCAAATATGTTCACTATCCTGCATAGTGAGGCGGAACATACAAAAATAAATCAACTTCCAGGTGAAATAAAATAGGAAATTCAATGTACAGTTGAGTCCACTGATAATATGAATTTCTGATAAATCGAATAAAAACGAAACAATAGATTTTTTTCCTCTTTGTGCCTATTAAATGCCTCTTGCATAAATCGAAGCCATCGCGGTGAGTTTGTTTTAAATCGAACCGGTCAGCGCTGCCACAAAGGTGAAAATTGGCTTCTGTCCTCTATATGTGGTTTCCACCAACGTGGATGCCTGCGGTTTGAAAACAAAGGGAACAGCGCCGCGGGTGAGGCGAGAAGGGTTAGACAATGTATTGTGCCTACACGCAGCGTAAGAAGGCCATGTGCTCACGAGGGGAGGAGGGGGGGGGGGGGGGTGATAAAGTAAAACGGCACTCCAGGGCTAGCGTTTCCGTACAATTGATCGATAATCAAGCATCCTCGCAGAGCCCATAGTATTTGGTACAGCGTACATGCACTACACATGTTACATGTAGAATGAAGTGTGTAGGTTACGTTAGAATAGTATAATAGAGCACTGCGTCTGTGTTATTGTTATTGATGTTGGTTCCTGCACGACGGGATAGGGCAGATTCTGCATCGTATTAGATCTAGTTATTTTTTTTCACTTGCGGTTGACCCGCTTATAATATAGACACCCTCACAGACTTTGTAATGACTTCCTTTAACTGTTTTCAGAGTTAAAACTTTATTAATAACCCTTTTCAGGGATACAGCTTACTCAACTGCCCTTTTTAGGACTAAAGCATTAACAGTCCTTTTCAGGGCTAAAACCTACTCATCAACAGTTCTTTTCATGGCTAAAACTGACACCATTCTCCTTCTACTTTTCTTTACACAATTTTGCTTTCAATACAGCCCTTATTACAGGGCTAGCAATCCAATTATACGAGAGAGCTTAAATTTAAGATAAATGCAAAGTTCGGGAGCCATAGCGACGATTTCAGTATAAAGGGAAATAATCCTGTAATAAAATAATTAAAATAGTGACTCAGTCATTCGAGAATCCCCCCCCTTGTTAAAATTGGAAGACGAACTCTCTTAAATCGAACCCATTACGTTGGTCCTGGGATATTCGATTTAAGCAGGCTCGACTGTATATGTTGACTAATCGTTTTTTTTACAACTAGGCTGTTTGGTGCTGGTAAAAAAATTAGCAGGTTTAGATCTAAATCTAGATTTGGAATCTATATCAGTAACTGAAACAAGTCTTTTGATGGGTAATCACCACGATCCTGCAAACTAGTGAATGCTGACACCCCCTGCGGTGGATCTAGATCTACATAAGCTGCACCTCATCTCATTTTGTTCATGCTTTGAAGCAAAATGTATCCTTCAATGAAAAACCATTATACAGAGAAGAGTAGTAGCCTTTTTATTGGGACAGTCCACTACATACCCGTAAATTGTACGACCTCTGTATGATATGGAAGTTATATAGAATTCTATATCTAAATTTTATCTACAATGAGAATGCAATATTTGCTCCATGAAAAAAGAAGAGAATAAACATTCATCAATAAACATTCATCTTATGTGTTTTTGGCCATGCTGGTCACTTTCTTCAGAGTGGAACTAGTCTAGATCTAGATCTAGATGATAGTTGAAAGCATTCTCTCACAAGTAGAAAACAGAGAACGACTTTGAATACCACGAAAATGTTAGCAAAATACATTCAAGCGTCTTTAGATGAATTAAGTAGCTCAATTTGCAGGACTGAAAATTCCAGTTTTCTGTCTGTTGGTTCGGTCTTTCTATTGCAAACTGCAGCAATTCATCCAGCTGATTCCAGCAGTTTATATCCTTGACAAATGGATGATGAATTCTCGTTATAGATTGGTAACATTCACATCTTAGCAAAAGAACGTTGTAGTCCCTGAGCATTTCAAAATATAATGAGAGTTGAGGTAGTGGTCCATTCCTGTGATGACTTACCATTTACATACGAGAAAAATGCGGCGGCATTTTTTCATGTAGATACATCAGAATATTACATAGAGATTTTGTGATGTTAATTTTGCATTATATAGTTAAATCTATTTTGTGAAAATTTGTTAAAATTGACAGTAGATTTATAAATAGTTTAAACAACTTTTGACACACACACACAAAAAAATGTAAAAAGAAAAAAAAATTTACATTTCTGTAAAAAAATCAATATATATAACAAAATATTTACAGTCAAACTTCTGGATAACGACATCGCCCGGGACCGGAAAATTATGACGTTATCCAGAGGTGTCCTTATTCCGAGGTTTTCAAGATGGCGGAAAAAGGTGGGGGGGGGGGTGTGTGAGACCAGTGAATAGAACGATGCCATGCGCGGACCAGTGCCTGTGATAAAGAGTTCATAGGACACGTCCCAACCATGTTAGAATGTGTATTTTTCCTGTTGACAAAGGGTTTATCAGTTATGCTTTCACTCTCCGATGCGTATTTTCATTGTTTTGATCGTAAACAGTGCTCGAACCCCATTTTCCCTCTGTAGTTGCCTATTTGGCTGGAATTTTTGTATAGGGTGTGGGTGTCAACTGCCGATTATCGCTGTATCGATGTCGCTAAACAGGGGTTGTACTAAAATGTATGTCGCTATTTTGAGGTTTTTATTACTAATAATATATAGCAAAAAAATCGGGACCAGAGGTCAATGTCGCTATCCAGGGCTTGTCGTTATTCAGGGGTGTCGTTATCCAGAAGTTTGACTGTATTTAAGCATTTTTTTTATTTGTCATCACCCGCAGAAAGAAAACTTAGGTCTACACATTCCTGAGAGTCACCTTCTATGTTACTTTGTAAAACTTCATAACACTATGATCCATGAAAATGCAGCTGTCACATTTTTTTCCACTTGCCACATGATTACCAGACTTTTCACTGTTTTGCATTTTTTGGCATTTTTCATTTTTTTTTTTTCAATGGAAATTTGGGATTGGCAAAAAACATACCATCAAAAGCTGGTTAGATCAATGGAAAACAGTTTTGCATACATTCTGTGTAGGCTCAGGCCTATGGAAATGAGAAAGATGTAGTAATGATGAACTTGACATGTAACATCGCTTAAAGGGAGGGGGATGTTCCTGAAATTGGGTTTTCACTCAAAAAATTCGATTTTGGGCTTTTCTTTGCTCTTTAAACTTCCCATAGGGCCAGCAGATTCGTACATAGTAAATGATTAACGTCTAACTTCCAGTCTTGTAGTGTAACATCTGATTAGACTGGTATTGACATGAACAATGCAGAGATTAAACATCTTTTTAACTCATTCAGACCTTTTTTTTTTTTCAAAATTGATTAGAACAGTCATGTCAAGTACAAAATTAAGAGCAATAAAATACCAGTGGCCAATCGCCTCCCATTGCAGATACACGGTTTGTGCGGCAAAGATGATAGATTGGCGGTCAAGAGTGATTAGATCACAGGTCAAAATCAGGCATTTCTAATTAATATTTCCAGGAAATATTTATGCATAGGTGCACTACAATTTGAGTGCAAAAAAAATAATTTGACCTAATTTTGCAGTTACATAGTTTGCGCCTGACAGCAGTGATGTGTCTTTGGAAACTTGCTAGCATCTCTGGTTGCCGTGGAAATGGCTTGAATTTAAGATAAACACAAAGTTCAGGAGCTATAGCAGGGTTTCTTTATAAAGGGAAATAATCCCGGAACAAAAATAAAATAGTCCCTGGTTAGTCATTTGAGAATTGCTCCCCCCCCCCCCCCACCCCCAACCCCTGTTAGAAACTGGAAGACGAACTCTCTTTAATCGAACCCATTAGGTTGATCCTGGCAAATTCGATTTAAACAGACTCAACTATGTATATATATATATATATATATTTTTTTTTTTGTGTGTGTGTGTGTTTCAGAAATTCAGGGGGAGAAAGTTTTGGCTGGGAAGAGGTAAGCTGATAGAAGGTTAAAACTCATTTAACCAAAGTTAGTTTTTGAAATAACTGGCGCAAATGAAAATATATGTTATGAATGGTTGAAATAATTATTAGAGAGAAATTTTTCTTTGATGACAAGGAAAGAAACCAATAATTTATTGTTATTAATTAAGAAAGATGGAACATGATTTGTCAGCTTTGTAAATTTTGTTTTGACATTTATTGATGAGGCATATGCCGTGCAATGATGTCTGAAGTTCTGCTTGTTATTCTCATTTTAGAAAATCAAGGATGTAATCAACAAATACAAGACCATAAAGAGATGTATAAGACATGATGAAATTGAGTCCTCATATGAAATGCATGTAAGTATCATTAACTTCTAGAGTAAAGTGCAGTTTCATGGGGTGATTGCGTCCACATGTTTGTATTTCATTTCCTTCTGGGGATGGGTTTGACTTGCACTGTGATAAAGTTCACTTAGTTTTGTTTTGTTTCATGTCTGGTTTGTGGCTCTGAGTGCACAGGAGCCAAGGTATGGAGGTGAGTCTTTTGCATGTCCTCTTTCTTAACCACTTCACTGCTAACAGCAGTACGAGATACGTCCAAAAAGTGGTCTCATGTTTGCTAAAAGATGTACATGATACATCCAGGCTCAGCTCACTACCAATCAGCCGCCTTTTCACGCCTTTGATCTGATGCTCTGACCAGTGAATGGCGTTTTGCATTAAAATGCAGAATACCCCTGCAGGGACCCAGAGTATATAAATAGATTCTTTGCTTCCACCTGCAGGTGGTGAAAGCCTGTGATCGGCAGGATGTTTCCCATAGAATGCCATCCTCAACATTCCAGAGTAACATCTCTTCTCTCTCTCCTTGCTCCTATCTTCTGTCCTGCTCTCTTACCTCTCTTCTTCTTGACATATAAAAGTATCTCACTATGTTTGGCACAGTATAGCCAGGATCATGCCGATGTGCCAAACAAAAACAAAGCAAACAATATGCAGAATCTTTTGATAGACACACTAGCAGATGATTGGCAGATGACTGAGTGATGAGAGCCCAGTATCCTTTGTTTGTCTATGTAACAATTACTAACACTGAACTAACAACAGTCAATGCTTCTGACTGTCTGTGGGAAAGTAGAGGACGGGTGCTGATTTACTCGTTCACAGTGGGCAGGACTGTGTGCAGATGGATGTAAGTGTTGGCTGAAACTGACCGTATCAATGATGCTTAACACAGGACTGCAAAATTGGCTCAGCAGTTAAGGGGAAGGGGGGGATCAGGTCCTGTTAACTTTAGACCTGCGAGGGTCCTGTGCCAAGACCGGCATCAATATGCGTGGCTGCGTGCTGCTTGCTAGGGCACTAGTCCCCCTGAGTGGAGCAGGTTGCCGCCCGTGTCATGGTGAGGTCTGATGTGGTCAGTGTTTAGTAATCTTAGTGAATCTATGATGGCGTAGGTGCAGGTAAGAATTCACATAAACAAACACAATAATTCTTGGCCTTTTGTTCAGCCCTGGATAACTCTGTAATTAGTCATCAGCACATGGGCACGCTGGCCCTCGTAACTCAGGGGTAACTATTTGGACTCAACCATTTTGTAAAGGCAGAGGGTAAAGATGTGCCCAAATCAAGCAAAATAAATGGATTTCTGAGACGGAATACAAGCTCTCCTCCACTGACAGATTAATTCATTGTAGTTCTAGAAACATCCTAGGGCTCTGATCGAACCAAGTCATCCAGGAATCGGGTGTGTCCCATGCCATCTCGAACATTTGGTCAGCAGTTGACCATCTGGAGTGATAACCGGTTGATCTGACAAAACACTGTCCATTGTTATCTCATATTACATTATTGGGACCGCGTTTTGCCAATTTTATGACCATGAAAGTATGACCACTGTAGATACTATTAACTTTAGAACTGTGACCCAGCCTAAGGGCTACAATGCCCTACGGTGCCCTTGCCGGGCTCGTCAGTCTGGATCTTGGTGCTAGTAGGCCTCAGGCCTCAGGGTGTTTGTTCTGACTATAGAGACTCCACCTTGGCTTTAGAGTGACACAATGCAGGCCTAGATTGACAACTTTGCTGACCAGTGTCTTCCTCTAATCCCTCCCCTAACTCCACCCTTTCTTCACATGTAATAATACATGTGTATTTGCAGTGAGCTAAAGGTAGGAGAAGGGATTTATTTACAAAGACATGTCAATTTCATATGGGTGCCAATTTTATCACCCCTTGTCCCACAGACCATTCCCATTATAGATTTGCTCATAACCTGATGTAACTGCTTGGACGAAACCACTTCACATAAGGGTGTATTTACATTTATGTTATAGAATCTCAGTGTAAACTGCAAGCTATCATCCCTGTGACCATCTGGAGTTAGATTATTCTTATTAGATCAGACCAGCTGACGCTGACGGGGCAGTAGTGACTACAAAGAAATATATGAAAATAATCTAATGATGGCACAGAGTGAGAGCACAAGAGAGCCATCTGATATATAAATTAATAGATACATAGGCTACTTTAGCTTTCATTCATAGCGATTATAGCTCACTTGCACTCTCAACAGCTTGATCGCTGGTTAATGCGAAACTTATTGAGTGGGTCAAGTGGTCAGGGGAGTCTGTGTTATTATTCAGTATGGTATTAACAAAGAGACTGCATGTATTTGATACTCTCTCGCATCATCATACAGTTTCATTTGATTGTAGTTTCCGACCACTTGAGAGGACTTGAGTGGGCCATGTGGCCTTTGATTTCTGTTCTTCTTTTCCGTTCAAGAGGATTTCATGTTTGGGCATGGAATTTTTCACTGTTCTTTTAGGTAAAGTTTCCTTTACTTTGTGAAGGAGTGTCTATTGAGCTGTGCATACTTATTATGGCGATAATTTGACAAAACTGAGGCCAATAAACTGATAAACTTAAAGTTCAAGTGACTTGGTGAGAAATGTCACAGCATAACGAGGAGCCCCCAAGAATAAACACGGTCATCACATGCAGGGATTGGCTTTACTTTTCGTATAAATACGTGGTTTGCAGTTCTTGGGTTAATAGCCTGATGATGGGTTGATCAACAAAATGCTGCCCCAACCACTATTATTTTATATTAGGTAAGAGATATCACACATACTTGCAAAATCTACTCCCATGCAACCTTTGTCTTTGATAAGGGACCTGAATAGACCATTGTGGCGTTTTGATCTTCGTTCAGTCGGACTGCATGTCCACTTATCTTCCTTGATATTAGTATTTGTTACTTCTTGAGGGCAATGATACATTTCTCACCCACTCCACATGTGGAATCTTCTCTATACTGACAGATTAGCATACCCATTGCCAGCTGCACTTAGGCATAACAATGATTGGGTCTTCGCCTGTAAGTTTAAGCAATGAGGTGAGAAGAATCTCACCACAGTCAGGACCGAATAAATACATTTTTCGCATTTCCCGTCAAAGTGATCAGGGGTCGAATATATCCGTGGCTCTGTTAGGTTCCCTGTTATTTGTTACTTCCCATTTGTTACTTCTTGAAAGCAATTATGAATTTCTCACTAATTCCTTAAGGGGGGGGGGGGGGGGAGGGGGGCGGTTCTGAAATCTAGATTTTGCTTAAAAAAAAATGCGATTTTGGGTTTTTGTTTTCTCTTAATAGGTCGGCCTTTTCTGCGTACAAAAATGGTATCAAAAAGTGGATTATGTCCATTTTAACGTTTGACCCATGGTCATTCAACGGTAGACTTAGCCTACTGTCAACCAGGATTTAGCTCGACTGGCTGCTACATGTAGTCATAGATCATCAGTATTTGATTATGTGTAGGCAAAGAGTTCATAGAACACTTGATTATGACCTTATCTAGCAAAATCATGAACTCCAGTGCCATGGATGGACTTTGGATGACCACTATGAGGCAAAAAAAAAAAACCAACTGCTGATCATGCAAATTATCGGTAGCATGTACTCTAGAATGAATTTCCACGTCCTATAAATAGTAAAATTTTCCTTTCTTTCTGCTATTTCAGAGCTTAGTTGTGGACTATATGCCACAGTAAAGGTCAAGAAACTCTTAGTTTGGACAAAAAACAATATGGGGACCACATATAGGCCCCTAAGAACCCGGAAGTGGCTCTATTGCAGCCCTTTTCATGATGGAGGGTAGGGAACAAAATTCGAGAAAAATTATGCCCAGAAAGCCATGAAGAGGCAACAAAAGACACAGAAATTGCGAAGAGAGATCTAGTATTAACAAAAGGGTGTTTTGAGACCAAAAGCGGAATAAAAAACTCTCCATGTCAATTTTTCTGTGAAAAAAAAACTTTAAACGTGTTTTTCTCAAAACCTGTTTTTTTTGTCAGTAATTTACTATCACTTTTTTGTTTGTAAACCAAGTCTTATCAAATTTGGCACATATCATGTTCACAATAAAACTAAAAAACATGTATATGCGCTTCCCATTCTGTTGGTAAGTTTCAGAGAAAAATGGATTTTTAGTATGAAAAAATTGCGAAATTTGAAATTTCGCTACATGGCATTTTCAGAAATTTCTAGAAAATTTTCTGTTTGCATACAAAGGGCTGAAAATACATAACTTTTTAGATATTATGTCAAATAAGACGTTCACGAAGTTTTATCAAGTTTTGTTAGAATTTGGCGGACTAGGTAGATTTTGAAGTTAGCCATTTTAGAGATGCCAAAATCCAGGATGACGGCGTTGCCATGGCAACTGTTTGAAAAAGTTAATTTTTTTCACTGTTTTCCTCTAATTTGAACATACCGAATGCGTTGGAAAAAGTTAAAATAGCCTATCTTTAATAATGAAAAAAAAATCACCTTCAGGACACCCCCCCAGGTTAGCCTCCCAATCGCCAGCTGTACTTATGTATAACAGTTATTTGACAAAATTTCAGACGCTTCACGTGACGAGGTGACAAGTACTTCAGCATGAAGGTATAAATACGTTCCACTCAAGTGGTCAGGGGCCGAATATATCCGTAGCTCACGAGCCACACAGCCACTTACTATATGTGGGTTCGCATTTCTAGGGTTAATGAAGTTTTGGGATCAAAATATCAAAATTGACTTTTCCTAGTTTTAGATACTTTGACCTCTTCTGATGTCAGAAAAATACCGGTTGGGACCAGAAACTTCTGCTTTTTGCTCCAAAACTATCAACAAGGCACCACTGGGGAAGTGCATAGGAAGGTTTTTGACAATTTAGTTTGCAATTTTGTCAAAATGTACATTTTTTCACCTTTTTTTTCCTAAGGCTTTTTTATTTTTGAGCTAATTGACTTCAATTTTGAATAGATTTTTTTCATTGCATAGTTTTAAGTAATATGCATCCCTTTTCTTAATTCGATATTTGGCAGAAAATTGAGAAATGCATAATATTTTTTATGTAGAGCTATTTTATTACTCTGCCAAATTCCAAATGATTATGTTGAATATTTTAGAAGCCTTAGGCTCTTGAAATTAGCTAGTTTTCAAGACACCAAATCCAAGGTAGTATGTTGTCATTGCAACCGGATACAAAAGAGTTTTTTCCTCCACATTTTTCCTCTAATTTGAGCATGCTGAATCAAAATTTGAAGTTTAAAAAGTCCTTAGCTGAAGCCTTCAAAAAATCACTCTCAGGACCAGCACCATTTCTTAAAGAGCTCCCAAACTGAATATCCTTTGTTGCTAAGCTATTTACCAGAGGTGGGTGTTTCCTGCATACACAGCTACAAATAGATGGGAAAATAGTTTAGAGAGCATGTGGAAGACTCATGTGACTTTTGGTGTCTGAAACGCGAGTGAACCTGTTCATGTTGATCTTGGCAAAAATGCCAGATGGTAGAATAAGGATGGCAATGTGGGTATGTCCTATCATTTGTTAGCATCAGTCGAGCATAGATTCTTGAACTGATTGGGAAATGGAAAAAGTGTTTGATGGATCCGTAATTTGAGATAGACTTACATGGCAATTGCCATAATAGAGGGGGAAAAAAACAGATAAAAGGAAACCCCTGTGCTTTTATAAATAAATATTTTAATGGTTGACATTTTCTCCTTTTCCTGCTAGTTTGTTTTAAGACTACATGGAGGTTACATCGAGGCATAGAGACAGGAAATGGATTAGGGGAGGTGAAGAGGGAGGCAAACAAACTACCAGTGGCTTTGCAAGACTGCACCGTGTGCTTGTGTATATAAGCTTTTGTTCCATGCCCATTCTTCCCCTGCCACACAATCTCAAGTCATATTTCTGCCTTTCTGCCCTCCCTTCCTTCCTTTCCGCTCCTCACCCCAATCTCTGATACAGACCTGCTGTACTTTGGCAAATGTCCCGACTGATATTGCTTTGTTGTGAAAGGGCAGTGGTGGGAAGGAAGAGGAAGATTTCTCCATCATCTTCAAGCTAGCATAATATATGAAAGGGGCAGTCAATCATGCTAACTCATAGGTGGTAAATCAATGGAGGAAAGGAGAGAAACAAACATATGAAATCCCTAGAATTTCTCAAAGTGTTCTTTTTCTTTCTACATCATGCATGTCATGCATGTCATCTTTTTTTTTTACAGACTTATCAAAATTTGTTTTTGTTTTGTTTTTTTTTTTTTCAAAGAAAAGGAATTATCCAAACAATTAATACTGGAAATGTTGAGGAAAAGTTTTCTGTTCCTCCTGGCTTTTTTAAAAGTGGAAACAGCTGTGTGAAAAAAACCACCACAACCTAGAATAAGGTTGTCAGTATACTAAAAACAACATGGAATGCTTTTCAAACAGCAGTGTGTTGTGTTTTTTTGTTTTTTTTAAACAATCAAAATGTTGTCTATGTCAACTAATCATATATATGATCAGCACCACAAATTTCAGTGGAAGTTGCATTTTGAAATTTACTACTTTCATAGATCACTAGAATATTATGTTAGATTCAGTCTTTAGTTTGATATTGACATTGATCAGATCTATTGATTGAGTCTGTGCAAAATTATGCAATATTGAAAACATCCACCCCTCCCAGTCAGCTTCTGAGAAAATCACCTTTAAAGATGGCAGTGCATTTCTTCGTGTTCTACGTGGGGATCACCTCTTTTTTCCTAGAGACTGGTTTAGAATTAACATTAATGCATGAAATATGTCATAGCTATTTTAAAAGTGATTGATAAAATCAATCTGTGCATCTATGGCCAAGATCTGCAAAGAACGGGGAAATGTGGATATATTTTACTGTTTATTTTGACAAATTTTGCTAGACCTACATCAGAACCTCTTGCCTTTTAATGATTAAAATGATATACTTAGTGACATTTTCAGTGACTCAGCCTTGTCTATGATGTACAAATATGGCAAAACAGTCATATTTGTCAGTACTCCAAATGACCCAAAATATTGAGTTTTCACCTTTGAAAGCATTTTTTTTCTATTCCTGTGGTCATGACTTGTGTTGAGGGCTGTGGCGATGGCTCACATATCATCTCCTATTTCTGTGAAGAGTTCATATAGAGCCATCAGTCAGTAGGGAATAAGACCATATTATATAACCATTAGTTGTTACGGAAACATCTTATCAAGGTGAAATCAATATGATTCTGTCACAGCGCTGATTGTCACTTATCATCTGCAAAGTTTCAAAGTGGAGTCTTGATAGAATGAGAGTCTTGCAGCCATTGTAATGATGATTGTCATTTACTTAAACTAAAAATACTTTCAGTCAGTCATTCATAAAAGGGCTATGTCAGTGTTTGTACAAAAGACAAAAAATTAGAAAGAATTGGATCGAGAAGTATGACAAGAACCTAGAACATTGTTGGGGCGAAAAGCATGGGCACTTTATAGCGGGATGACAAATGCAAACCTTTCTCTGTCAAGCACAGTCAAAGCTACAGAAAGAATCAAGGAGATGCACTCATGAATTTGGGACTTACTTGTGTTCATAGATAAAGCAAGCAGCAGAGAAGTAGTACTATTATAATGTACGAGAACAGAACAGCCTTGGATCACTGTTCACCAAGATGACATCCTTGAAAACAGCAGATGTGACAATCATTCTTGATTGTCAACTCAAACACTGCCTCAACTGGTATGGATCTTAGAACAAGTCTCAAACAAAAGTAAAATTCTTATACAGTCATGACTGACAGAGCTCTGGATGCAGAACCATATGCACTCCAAATCAATGGTTGTAGATAAAATTGGGTATCCACCAAAACTTCTAGTCCCTCATTCCATGATTATATGCTGCCACTTTTTCAGTTTGATGGCTCTTCTTTGGACAAGTTCAGGAAAACCAAGGGACTCCTTGCGCCAAGCTTTTTGGGATTTGTTACTTTATGCTATTAAAGATTTATCATATTATGTTCTCAGCCACTGTAGTACAGATGAAGCCTTGTTCAGTCCAATCTTTTGTGACTTAAAGCAAAAATATAAGTGAAACTGACATATTTCAGAGACTTCCTCTTCACAGATGCCAATGCTCTGATTATCTAGAATGCTCCCACTTTGCAGGCCATGCTCAATCAGCTTGTCAAACCCTGTGAAGCTTTTGCCCTGACCATCAACACTGAGAGTACATTTATTCTTGTCCAAAAAAGCACATCAAAACAAAACATGAACACATATTGCTCTATAGACCACAATGACGTTGTGCTATTTTTGCACCACTGTAACATCATCACTCTTAGTGAAAAATGAGATCAACATCAGAACTGGAAAAAGGGTCACCCTTCTTTGTCAAACTGTTACAAAAAAGATATAGAACAATAAGCATCTGACCAATGAAATCAAAGTTCTTGCCTCTTAATTATGAGCATTGAACATACTCCTGGATGAAGCTGAGACATGACACATTATACAAAGAACAAAAATAAATCTTTCACATATACATGTAATAGTTTTGGGGAATACTTGATCTGTTGGCAAGATAAGAAAACTTTTTATAGATGTTTAAGATAAAGCACAGCCGCCACGCATACAGGGAGTCATGAGCAAGGGATCACTTTCTTGATTTGGCCAGCTGAGACATATGGGAAAGATATCCATATCCAGAGGAAATTGTTCTACGACAAGCTGCAGAATGCTTACTTCTAAGAAGAAGACCATATCTTGGTTTCATTATTAATGTTCTACAAAACTAACTTTTGAAGATTCAAGATTGGCCCTCAGATATTGAAAAAACAAAAAACAGCTGAAAGTGTAGATCTGCCTGATACAGTGCTGTCTTCACTGTTCAAATTTGCTGAAGAACTAAGAGCAACAAATAAACAAAGGAGTCAGTGTAGAAAACATAAGGAGAAAATTAGACTAACGGATTCTCACTGCTCTTCATTGCAGATACTGCAATAGGCCAAGCTCATCATAGATTCAGTCAGGAAAAGACTAGCAGGAGTGAAAAGGACAGCCAGTCTTCTGGCATGATACCAATGTAGAAAACAAATTGCTTATGAATTGTGTGCATAGAGTACACAAAAGAACCATAGTACTGTCAATAGTAGAAGTTTTTGATACTGAGATGTTTACATCTTCAGGTGAATTAATAAGGCCACACAAGACATATTCTTATTTACAGAAATAGCATTTAGTAATGCAAAATGTGAAATGTTCTCAAAATAGTTGTCTGAAATCTGTAGTCCTTGATGTGCACTTTAGAAAATGATCATAATAATACTTATTATACTCCTATTATTCGCAAGTATCATGTCGGGTTCTAATCTGAGGTCTTATATACTCATACGTCAGGTTTATGGACATATCTTCATGAACATTTAGTTTCTTAATTAGCTCTTGAATGCCAGGAGGGCACTGAAGGTACCTCTCCAAACTTTATTTTCACTTTCTCAAAATAGCCCAACCTACCTTAAAGTCTGATCTATTGTCTTGCCTGATCTTTACCACATTTTCTATGATTCAATCTGATCTGTGAAAACATGGACAACTGCTGTGCCCATAAACAGGTAAAAATGTAATTTTTCTTCCTAGCATCATATTTTCAAAGTATTGACAAAGTGAAGAGACATTAGTGGTAGCTGATAAAGATTAGGCATCATAGTAGAAGAGATTCCGGTATGGGTTGAAGTATTTTTAGAAACTAGTAGTAAAGTTTGATCAAATAACTTAAGTGCTGTTCTGGTAGTGGAGAAACAATAATATCTCAGAGTATGTTCAGTCCACATTGTCATAAAAATTTTGATGAGGCTCTGTGAATAGAAGTGAGTAAGGATTGAAAGTTGTTTTTACCTAACATAGAGTTTAAGTTTATTATGCAGTTGTCAAGATAAGGATGAAAGTATTAATTCATATGAAAAGAGTAGAATAGGAATACCACATGTGTTTACTTTTACTATTATAGTTTGGTATCAGTGCTGTCACAGGAGCTGCCAAAGTGAGGTTACAAGCAATATCAAACCGCCTTTGGGACTCCATGCCTGATTGTTCCTTGAAGTTTACACCTGAAGCAGGTATGCTGCAGGGCAGCGGAGGTTTAAAATTGAGGTTTTCGTTCCCCAAGATGGACTGTTCCCCAAGATGGACTGCCTTCCCAGGTTGACAAGCTCCCTTTGCCTGAGACATGTAGTGGTAGAGATGTCACAGGATCGTAGGACCTGCCCACTACCTCTCGAACCTATAGGACAGTAAACTTTTTTGATAGGGTTTACTCCATTATCCTATTCTTAACCCCCATGCAGTGGAATAGATTACAGATAGTACTGTCTTCCTGTTATATGGTCATGAATACAACTTTACAACTGATACCAGTCAAATACTCATCATGACCTGAATTAAGGGCACATGGTTGTCTGGTAATGGATGAAGTAAGATGTCTAACCAGGAAGAGATAGACTGGCCTAGCATCCAAACTCTCACTCCCCCACCCCCAACATACTGTCAAGATCACTGAGTTAAGGTCACTGAAAGATCAAAGATATTATATTACTTCATCCATCCACTGCTCTCATCCCACTGGACCAATTCCATTGCGCTGGATCTCTCCACTTAATAGCGCCAAGCACACTTTTCCTTGCTTCTTCTTTTTATATCACTTGATATGTACTACATTATTTTTTCCCACTCTCACTCATCACATAGTTCTACCTTTCATGTCAAAGTTTGACACTTGGACATCTTACCAAAATGCCGACGGGTGAAGGGATTGCCTTTGGTCCCTGTGGGTCTTCTGTCCCTTTTGGCTTTCCTCAACTAGCTGTGCTTTTGTATATATTTTTTTTTTTTTGGTATAATTTTACAAATTTTAGTTTTCGATAGTTCTGATGTGATATTTAGTATCAAACTGCACTATTTGTAACACTGTTGGTTCGTCTGTCTTTGGAATCACAACACTGCGTTTGCATCATACTCCTTTAACCAACATTACTCTGCCGCCTTCCAGAAATGCAAGACCACTGCCGAGAAAAAAAGGATCGATTTCACGACCCCATTCTCTGTCCCTTGCAACAACCATTTCTCCATGGATGAGCTGCAGGCTGGCCTTCGGAGTGCTGGCAACACCGCTGCGGGTGGGGATCAAATTCACAATCAGATCCTCAAGCATCTCCCGCCGGAGTCTCTGACCTGTCTTCTGACTCAGTTTAATCAGCTGTGGTCCACAGGCACGTTCCCTCCATCCTGACAGCAGGCCATCGTAGTGCCTATTCCCAAGCCAGGAAAAGACCACATGAATCCCTTCAACTTTCGCCCCATCGCTCTCACCAGTTGTCTGTGTAACCTGATGGAGCGGTTGTGACCAACTGTTTGAACTGGGTCTTAGAGGACAAAGAATGTCTTTCGGCCTTTCAGTGTGGCTTCCGGGTAAAGTGCTCCATGACGGACCATCTTGTCCACCTGGAAACTTTCGTCTGAGAAGCCTTTGCACAGCGGCAGCACGTGGTGGCGATCTTCTTCGATTTGGAGAAGATCTTTAACACCACGTGGAAATTTGGTATTTTGAGGGATTTGCGTCGGCTGGGCTTCCGTGGTAATCTTCCCACTTTCATTCAGAACTTCCTGAGCGGGCGGCACTTCAGCGTCCGCCTCAGTTCAACTCTTTCTGATTCCTTTGAACAGGAAGAGGGAGTTCCACAGGGGAGCGTCCTCTCGCCCACGCTGTTTAACATCAAAATCAACTCCATCGCAGATCGGCTGGCTCAGGGAACCAATTGTTCCCTGTATGTAGATGACTTTCTCATCTGCTACAGGGCCCAGAGGATGCCTGCTATTGAGAGACAACTTCAGGCAACCTTGGGCACCCTCCAAGGATGGGCGGATGCCAACGGCTTCAAGTTTTCCTCACAGAAAACTGTAGCCGTTCATTTTTGCAGAAAAAGACGGGGCGTGGGGATTGGTGTGGACACCACTTCCGATCCGTGATATGCGTTATGACATGGTGAGCCATTTGGTGGCTGAACTGTTACTGCCTGTTAGCTCATCCGACGCTCCTCTCCCGCCGAGTCTGCCTCTCTGTTCTGAGTTCTTTGTTGACCTGTGTAGCGCTACTGATGTGCGCGTTGTTTTTGCCCAATTTTTGTATCGTGTATTTCCTCTGCATGTGACATTGTAGTCAGATTAACTTTCATGCATTATTTTCATACCTCCACTCTACTGCTAGTTGAGAGGTAGGCTAGATCTAGATCTAGATTATACACACTCGTTCCATTGCATCCATGTATAGTCTTGTTTTTTTTGTGTGTGTGTGTTTTTTTTTAATCAGTGTCGGTACTCTTACAACAAGTTGTTCACTTAAATGTAACCAAAAAAGCACACAAAACTCTCTCTCCTTCTTTGTCCTCTTTCTTTCTCTCTCTCTCTCTCCCCCATTTGCCTGTATTGAGTTCTTCCCGGACTTCACGGCGCCAATAGGTCAAGACAGTGCTTTCTTTTCAACTTTAAAATCTCGTTTGAAGTAAACAACAGTTAAAACTATGCCTGTTATTAATTTAAGTAATAACCTAACAACACATCATGACAGCAACACAAAATAATTCGAACCTGTGCAAATTTAAAGATTTCTGTTGGAATCGGGGAGGTCGCTGCCAATCTGGTGCCAAAATTTTTATCCTGAAATCCACCATTCGTAGTGCGTTGGCTCATCAAGCGTGTTGCCTGACCCAATTTGCGTTGGTCATGAGGAAAATATATGTTCTATTATTGGCCGGCACCAGTTGCGACGGATTGGGTTTGGGCCACAGGCTGGGTTGCAGTTCTAGAGTTAAAAACAGTAATTACTAACAATCAACCGTTCATCTATCCACCCATATATTCAATTCTTTATGAATTTAATTTAGTTATGGCTATGATTTTGTATTGTGAAATGGGCATTAAACATTACTAATAAGGTCACTAGGCTGACATATTACTAACTGAGTGAATGCAACTCGGTTTTGTCAGTTGCAGACAATGATGTGACGTCATGTCTTAGCCTGATGTACAAATGATGGCAACTGCTAGTGGACATGTACATTATGAACTCATTCGAGAAGATAAATGACTGAAAGTTTGAGACATTGCTTCAGTTCTTGAAATTTCAAAGAGCATTATTCATGAAATTGTCTATGTGGACCTGGACTATCGGAAGGTTTTTGTCTAAGTGGGTTCTAAAACAGCTTCCAGAAGGTCATAAACTGGAATAAAATTTCATTTTTATTTTACAATTAAGTTTATGTTAAAGATCCATAAAATGTTTATGTTAAACCAGTTCCTTTATAGTTTTTAGACAAAATTCTCTGTGCGTTTATTTTGTACAGTAAGTTTTCTTTGTATCTCATTTTAGGAATAATGTTTAAATAACAGAAGCCCATGTTTTGCTTTAAAACAGAAATATTAATATTATATTTCTTAGTTTTGTATTCTGTATGCCATTTAGTGACCTGTTCTGGATTTTACTAATGATTATATTCACTTTATCTAATGCCACATTCAGTAATGCTGTTTCTCTGTTGTTCTTTTCAATAGATTTATGTGAGATATTAAATCTTAAGTTGATTAAGGAGAAGGGGTGGATGAAGAGGGGGAGGTGGCACCTGGATTGACCAGCTTGGGGTCAAGGTGTCGATTTTTGTTTTTTTTTAATTGTCAGAAAGAGATTACAGTTTATAGGTCTAAAACGTTTCTGTGTCTAAAAAATTTCCTATCAAACTGAGGGAAAAATGGTTTTGCCAACTCTTTTATTCTTGCCCTATTAATAACAGCAAGTGATGGTTTCAACATGGATCTTGTGAGGATTTCTGCTGTAAAAAAAATCACTGGACTTTGGTTGGGGAGCTTACTCATTCAGATTCAGTGAAATGGAAAAAAGGAAATGTGTCTACAAGAGTATATTAGCTTATCAAATAGCAAATTTTGGGCGCTAAGGCCACATTTGAGACCCAAGAACAAGCACCTTAGGAGGCATTATAGAAAGAGGACTTCATATTTCATGCCCCCATGATTATTCCAATGTCCTCACTGCTAATTGTATTATTTTGTGCATATTGAAGTTTTTTTTCAATGTATTTTATAGTCATTTTTTTGTATTTTTCTTGAAGCTGAGGATTTTTTTTTTTTGCCAGATTTTTTTCTCTCCCCCAAAATTTACCAATGTATTTTCATCATACGAATATAAGTAGTTTATTTGTCCATAAGGAAATACATTTTGACCAGTGCAGAAAATAACTGAAACAAAAAAATATATGAAGAATTCACAGCATAAAGATACATTTACAATTTCCATATGCTTATGTATATACCTCCATATTTACATATCCATACACACATATCACACACACACACAAACACACACACACACACGCATGTACACACACACACACATATACCCACATGCATACATATATACGTACATACATAGGTACATATCAAGTTCTTTATTTCCAAAAACACAGTTAATAATGTGCTGGTACATAGGCAATGGACAGACAGAGTAGTTCATGGCAATCATTCGCGCAGAGCATCGACAAGATGTTGTCTGCATGCACACACGCACGCACGCACGCACGCACACACACACACCGACCGACCGACCGACCGACCGAAATTCTTTATTTTCCAAATACAATAATATTTGCATTGATATAATATTATTCATTACATCATATCTTAGCGGATAATTGTTTTTGGCAAAGAACGAACCAGTCTCACTACATGTGAAGCAGGCAGGCAAAATACATTTAGTTGTATACTCTGTGTCTATATACAGATTTTTTTTTATGTCATTCTGTTCATGTATCTGCATCTTTGCTTCCATACTTTATAAGAACCAAATATAGCACTTATGCTACAAAATTGAGCTACGTATTTACATTCTGTGTTGTTTAGCTTCACACACACACACACACACACACACACACACACACACACACACACACACACACACACACACACACACACACAC